>JAJJWM010000209.1:0-199287 GCA_021655865.1 Fusarium guadeloupense | reverse complement strand
TCTCACCTACGGCAACAAGACCTACACCGTCACTGAGCCCACCACTTACACCATCACTGACTGCCACTTCACTACCACCAAGCCCGTCAACTCGGCCGAGTACCCCCACCCCACTCCCGTCAAGCCTGCTCCTAGCAAGCCCGGCAAGCCCGAGAACCCCGAAGCTCCTCACCCTACCTACCCTGCCCCCGGCAAGCCCGGCCAGCCCGGCCAGCCTGAGGCTCCCGCTACCACCGGCCCCGTCAGCCCTCCCTCCGAGACTGAGCCCGTCGTTGTCACCGCTGCTGCTGGCCGCATCGCCCCTGCTGGCGTCCTCGCCATCATTGGTGCTCTTGCTCTCTTCTAAGCATGCCCCCCTTATTTGATCTTCTTACTTCACGAGTTTGACGACAAGCGCGGGTCCTTTTAATGGATAATTATTTGAAAACGGGCAACTATGGATGAATGATTGGAAGCGTTGGGTATATAATATTCATTTCTATAAATATCTAGTCTTGCACATAGATCTCGTGATAGAGGTGCATAGATCTTAATACGATAAAGTTCATCTGATACAAACATGCCTTGGCAGTGAAGTCGGTTAGATGTAAGGAATAGTTAATGGTGCTAACAGTAAATGCTTGGAAGTCGGCTGCGTGAGAGGCCATGTTCCCTCTATGGCACAGACCTTCTTATACTGCTCTTGATATTCACTCATTGGATACCACGGACTTGAACTTATCTACCCGAGCTCCATCTTTGGAATAACTCACCAACTTCTTCATGATCAGAGTAGGTCACTATAGTTCTTCACCCCTCTCTACTTTAAGAGTTGTCTATTCACTGTGCTACCTAAAATTTTTAAGCCCTTTGATCCAATGTGCTCTACTTGATACTTTCCCATGATCTGATCTGATGTTGGAGTATGGCTCTTGTAACTCTTGTATAGTGCACGATAGAAGGTTCTGTCGACTTCAAGTAGTTCCTAAAATCATTCACGCTGAGGCCATTGTCGTAGTTTTAAGTTTTTCAATGGTATTGTTTTTATGTCGCGTGTCATTTGTCGTTTCTCTTGCCATCTGACTCTAGCGCCAACAAAGAGGACTTGTTCTGCAACGACTGGATACCTTATGTAGAGAGAGGCCTAGTCAGCTGCTTTTCCTTGATGAAGGTGGATTTAACAAGCACTTAAAACATGTTTGAAGAGCTGCGAGGGTGACAAAGTCAGAAAAACCGTCGACCAACGTGAGTTAGCATGTTATTATGCAGTTCAAGAGAAGCTACCGTAGAACATCTTCCTGAAGCAGAAAAAGATACTTTTTCACTAGCGGTAGAGAGTATCATGGTAGTTTGAGTTAATCTCAGGAATTACTAGAATGTATGATTGTCTCTTGTGATTACAGTTACGGATGTCTGCTAAAGTAGTATCGTAGTCAGAGCCCCTGCGGTGTACGTACGCAGAGCCTTAACTTGGTACCGAGCTCCCTCCAATTCTTTGCTCCAAGACTGGAGTGCTTCGAGTGAAACTAACTGCCGCAATTCAGACTCACGTGAAGTATCTCAATAGGGAAGAAGTGCATGAGGAGCTCGCTCGGAGCTCTTGGGGCACATCACAACTTGAGTATGTTCGTAAGAAGTTGCAAACATACCTGCTTAGTCATAATAAGATTATGACTACCTATAAGTACTAAAATGCATATAGTTGCTCTTATATATCAGAAATTCTGTGATTTGGATGACAGAGAGATCAAGGATCAAGTAAACGCTAAGCAGATTCACCATCGAAGACACTTCTCAAGAACAATAAAGTTTACAAATTAAGAGATATTTTGAATTTGCTTAAGTCGAGCCTACAAATATCCTTTCGGTGGACTGTTCTAGATAGCTGAGGGGCTCTTGAATGACGCGCAAAGAATCAGTTCACTCGAAGTCCGAATTTCAAAGTCATAATATGGCACTAAGTCTATGTTATTGCTTTCTAGAGATTCGAGATCAATAAATGCTCTATATTCACTAACTTACATAATTCATATTACGCAAAGGCGTGAACAAAAAACTCTGATCTAGCAAAATGTACTTACTATCTATCTCATAGGTTTTGATGCTCCAAGACCCAAGTACAACCACACCAACGATTTAGAAGATTATAGCCAGTTCCGCTATCATCATTCTTTAAAGACAGGTTGATTCCTTATGAATCACT
Source organism: Fusarium guadeloupense (assembly GCA_021655865.1). Taxonomy (NCBI): domain Eukaryota; kingdom Fungi; phylum Ascomycota; class Sordariomycetes; order Hypocreales; family Nectriaceae; genus Fusarium; species Fusarium guadeloupense. Next base: position 197,105 of record JAJJWM010000209.1, on the reverse strand, counting down.
CGGTGTGTATCAGAGGAAAACTGGCATAACCGGCACTGTGCCTTAATAGTTCCTGACCTTATGTATGTGATTCTGTTAATCCGTCCAACTTTCAATGCCGAATGGCACGCTCGTATACTATCTACTGGTCATTTATACTCTAGCAGACTGATAAGACGTGCTGAATCAAATATTATCTCAATAGCTATAACCAACATTGAAAAATAAGTGATATACTTCTAGCAAAATTGATCAAGAATTTATCTACCGGTAGCACACCCCCACATATTATCCACTTAACAACTACAAGACCACCACAAGGATTCAGATACTCAAAAGCAAAGCCACTCTCCTCCCGCATGTCATAAAGTTAAACACCTCCTGTGAATAGGAGAAGATTAACCACTCCTTGTTACAAGGACTGCAAAAGGCAAAAAACATACAACACCGGGGATTCGCTGGTCGTCACCGACCCAACTACTAATCCAGCGCTTCGCAGCTTGACTATGGGAGAGCGGACGGGATCCCGTATTTTCTACGAGCTATGGTCGTATGTGATAAAAATGGAAGCAACGCTGCTCTATATACATGCTCGAAATCGATCTCTACGCAGGCGGCCCAAACACGGATCTTGCAAAAACACCTAAGTAGTAAACATGCAGGTTAGCGTGAAACAGCACTACAGTACAGCTCATAGATTGATATTAAGCTAGCTTGGGGGTGTATGGTCGCTCAGATCTTAACTGAGAGTCGTCGTTCTGTGCTTACCTCACCAACGAAAGTAGGTACCTGCAGAAACAGCCGTTGGGCCACCTGTGAAAGAATAACTTCGGAAACATGAAGACTAGCATTCAATATAAAAAATTCCATTAAGCTAGCATATAGTGATATACAAGAGTGAGCCGCTTAATAATAACTAGTCACTAAAATGAGGGCATTGTCATTGCTTGTGATCGGCTGCCGAGGCCATTTCATTGCGCCTTCTGTTAACAAATGCAACCTAGCATATGCCCGGTTCATTCTTTAAAGTCCGGAGACTTTACGCTTTCCGTGCACTATACATTAAACGGTGATCATAATTACAACAACCAAGGCTGGGACATCCAGTTACGTGGTGATCAAATCCAAGATGAAGTTGCTTTTTGGGTTTGGAAATGACATCACCGTGGCCGATCGGCCCCGTAATGTTAGCTCTTCCGGCCGGACCGGAGGGGTTCTCGGTATGGGACCGGCTCATCTCGGCCGTCGGTGATTGGCGCCAGCAAAACAATCACCATTCTGGGGTACGGTATCGTTGATGTAAAGCAGTGTGAATTGAGGAGAGCTAACAAACCGCCTGACCTGAACGCCACTGTCCTCCAAACAAACCAACCACAATAACATGTACGACCAAAGGATGAGGCAGTCGGTCACAAGACCCAAAAGTGAGAAGAAATCCTTCCCTGCAACTGCAACTACAGCCTGCGAAACCAGGCTTCTTGCATCCAACTCCAAAGATCAATCCCGAAAGTGCCGGACGCTAAGAGAGATGAATGATTCGCCATATCTGTGATACTCCGCCAAAGCCAATCCCCAAAGTGAGGCTGTTAATTCGATTGACCAGGGACCCTGTCCCTAATTACTCCATCAAGCAATGCCCATGTGTAGGCAGGCCGCGAACAAATGCGTTTCCAGGCGAAAACGAAGAAAAGGAAACCACGGGAATCTTAACGCCGTAACAATATAGTCGAGAAGTGAAGGAGGAAACGTTTAATCGGGAATCTCGTGAGAAGGAAATATCTAAATCGCGATCTGCTTCGGGTATACGAGTATAAAGACAGGCGGTTTATTGAGGCAGCATGCTCTTGGACTCTTCGTCGGTCAGGAAGATCTCATGGACGGGATCGCGGCGGTTCTCGAGGGGGACGTAGTCGCAGTCGATGTAGGATGGGAGAAAGATCTCTGCTTGCTGTTAGCAGACATTCGGTGGTAGCTATACGATTAATTACGACATACCAGGATTCCAGGCGAAGCCCTGGCTAGATGAGAGGTAGGAGATCTAGATCAAGAGGTGTCAGTACGAGAGAACCAGGCCACAAAGCCACAGAAGGTATAATGGAACCGGATCAAAATGCTTACCAGTCGGGGAGGGCCTTCCGGGTCGCCGATGTTGATGACAGTGCATTCTTGCTTAGAGAGGGAGGAGCCTATAAAGAGTTGAGTCAGTCATGGTGACAAAACGACCTTGTGAATGGACAACAAAGCGATGGTATCATTATCGTTCCAGCCACGTCAGGTGGAGAAGAGTACGGCTTCAACTTACTCAGGAGGCTTGGGCGGCGGTTATGCAGAGCCTTGTCTTTGCGGGCTGATGGCGGAGAGGACGAGGGCGAAGTAGAGAATGGGCTGTTTGTAGAAGAGCCGGTGCCCTTGTGAAAAGAGCGGGTAGCCGAAGGGCCAGCAGGAATAGCAATAGAGGACGACATGTTGTGGAAGTGGAAGAGGTGAAAACCCAAGATGAAACGAGGGGTACTGCGTGTGACTGTGACTGACGGACGTGGGCCGAGTCGTGGACGGCGGAGAGGGAGGAAGAATGACGCAAGAAAGAGACGAGAGCGTATTGTATAATAAAAGGCGATAGAGGTTGGCGGCGTTGGTGAACAAGACGGAAAAAGGAAAAGGGAAATGAGTTGCAAGTTTAGAGGTTGAAAGATGAAGTGGTGGAGGACAGCACAAGGTAAGAAGACATGAGGTGACTTGTCGATTATTCCTCGGCCGCCGACCTCTGAATCACCGCCGCATCATCCCGTGAACGGACGGGCGACTGATCCGACGCCGATAAGCCACAAGTGTTATCGAGGTACTTGTGTTTACTTGAAACGCTACAGGAGGGTACTTGATGCCTATCTCCCGAGATTTTGATTGAAACACCAGACCATTTATCGTCATTTCCTCAACAGATACAGTATCAGGTAATTGTTGTGTTAATATGTACCTAATACACTTCACCTTGTATCGCCTCACCGAGCATCGTGGGGCCGGCTTATCGGCATACTCTAGTTGGCCATGAGTCCTCACCGCAAACCCGCCATCAATATTTAGACCAGGAGTCTTGGACCCTTGGAAGGGCTAGCATTTCCCAACTTTCATACTGGACTGGACTCGTACTCACTCTATCTGGGGGGCCTCAGAAGGGTCAAGTGCCAAAGTACACCACCAGAATGCCCACTGTAGCCTTCATGTACCCAGCTTCCAGACTGGAACGTCCTTCAGGGTCCCCACGCCTTTGTAGCAGATCCCCCGATAATCGGCCAATCCCCTTCCCTCAACAAAGCATGGGGTCATGGAAGCCTTGGAGCCTTGCAGCAATCGCCCTGCCTGGAAGGGAGCTTTGAGAACCAATCAACGTTGTCAAGGGTGGACCCTCGCTTTGTCTTCTTTGACGTAGCTTGATCACGTGAACCTTCTGCTGCTCAGATCTGATGACTAACCCTCACGCCGCGCTAGGATCACCTTAGCTTCCAGTGTCGTCGTCGTCGTTGCTGGCGCCTGGCATCATCACGAAGCAGCTCCATCACTCCCTCAACGACCAAATCAACAGCCAAGCCCAATTCTACCCGACGACGATCGCACACGGATCTTTACGCGCCAATCTTGACATAATACTAGCTTTACAGCCTTCCACGTATAATCCAGAAGCGCAAAGATGGGTGACGTCGCTGTCGAAAACCCAGCAACCCAAGTGGCACCTCACAAGAGGGCCGCGCACTCGGCCATTCCTACCATCGACAACTTCGAGGGAGTGTCAACCGATGGAGGAGACGACTACGCGAACCTCAAGAAGCTTCAGAGGCAACTAGAGTACGATATTCCGATGCCAGATGTCGCGAAGTGGCGGGGAACTGATAGCTTTTGTGCAGATATATCCAGTTGCAAGAAGAGTATATCAAGGATGAGCAAAGGTAATTCGCCTCAAAGAGCCCCGAAACCTATACAGAGCATGCTAATTCTTCGCAGGAGTCTGAAGCGCGAGCTGGTGCGGGCTCAAGAAGAGATCAAGCGAATTCAGAGCGTGCCACTGGTCATCGGCCAGTTTATGGAGGCTATTGACCAAAAGTATGTTCCTGCCCGCCATTATTGTTCGTACATTAGCTAACTGGCGTCTCTAAAAAGTACTGGTATTGTTCAGTCAAGCACTGGCTCCAACTATGTCGTCAGAATCCTCTCCACTCTCGACCGTGAGAAGCTCAAGGCTTCCTCCTCCGTTGCCCTCCACCGACACTCCAACGCCCTCGTCGATATCCTCCCTCCCGAGGCCGATTCTTCCATCGCCATGCTTGGCGCTGACGAGAAGCCCGATGTGACATACGCCGATGTCGGTGGTCTGGATATGCAGAAGCAGGAAATCCGTGAAGCTGTCGAGCTGCCCTTGACACACTTTGACCTCTACAAGCAGATTGGTATCGACCCTCCCCGAGGTGTTCTGCTGTATGGCCCTCCCGGTACCGGCAAGACCATGCTGGTCAAGGCCGTTGCTAACTCAACCACCGCCAACTTCATCCGTGTTGTCGGTTCCGAATTCGTCCAGAAGTACCTTGGTGAGGGTCCCAGAATGGTTCGTGACGTTTTCCGTATGGCTCGCGAGAACTCTCCCGCCATTATCTTCATCGACGAGATCGACGCTATCGCCACCAAGCGATTCGACGCCCAGACCGGTGCCGATCGAGAGGTGCAGCGTATCCTGCTCGAACTCCTCAACCAGATGGACGGTTTCGACCAGACCGCTAACGTCAAGGTCATCATGGCCACTAACCGAGCCGATACTCTGGATCCTGCTCTTCTCCGACCTGGACGTCTCGACCGAAAGATCGAATTCCCCTCCCTACGAGACCGCCGTGAGCGACGCCTTATCTTCTCCACCATTGCTGGCAAGATGAGCCTGGCCCCCGAGGTCGACCTCGACTCCCTTATTGTCCGAAACGACCCCTTGTCTGGTGCCGTCATCGCTGCTATCATGCAGGAGGCAGGTCTGCGTGCCGTCCGCAAGAATCGCTACAACATTATTCAGAGTGATCTCGAGGACGCTTACTCAAGCCAGGTCAAGGGGACCGGCGAAGAGAACAAGTTCGATTTCTACAAATAAATCAACTGGGTGCTTATTCACGTTCACGCACTCTTGTATGTCAACTATGCTGTACTACATATGCCGATTTCAGGCTACGGTGGGGATTATGGAAGGAAAAGTCCATATGACACGAGGCGGCTTAGAGCTGGGAGGGTAGATTAGGATTAATCAATGTGCCAGTCTGGCACAAACGATATATGACTTTGTCTATTTAGTAATATCCGGTGACTGTTGGTTTTGTTGAGTGATGCATTCCCAGTGGCATCTTTGCATATATCTTGATAATTCGCCCTCAGCTCACATCGTCAGTTCAAGATACTTCTTGGATACTATAGCATATCGCTGGAGCTGATGTAGTAACTCCGTCTTAGTCTACTGTTATGGTGTCAAATTGAACCTCCAATGGTCCTTGGGAATGTTAGGGTTGCCGAGTCACCAACGACAGACGTAAACCATGACAGAATACACACAACTGAGACTCGATGAAAGACACCTCCATACTTGAATCAATAAATTCCCTTTTCGGATTTGTCCATTTTCACAGCTAAACTAATCCCTTACTCCTACAAAGCCCAAAAAACATATCCAAGTCCATACATAGAAACGCAACAAAGGGGTATATTGAACCTGGAGGTCATGAGGAAAACCCACTCCCACTCCCATTCCTTTCCTTTCCCTGCCGTGCACCATGTCTAAGTCCCGCTGTAGAAATCTATCAAGACATAAATAAACCGCTGCCAACTCCCCGCTTGCCCATCTTCCTGAAAGAACGAGCATAATTACAGGAGCGAGAGACGAAAAAGGAAAAAAAAATACATTTGTTCCAAAACTCCAAGATCCCTACCATCTTTCCCGATTTTCCCATTCGCTGCCTGTCTATTTTGTCTCACCTGCTCCCTTTTGAGCTCGTCCTGACGAGTTTCTGTGTCATAGTAGAGACCGACACAACAAAGCAACAAGCACGCTGAAAAATCAGGGGAATCAGATCCCAGCCAAGATGCCGGGTGAGAACGCCTTGTTCGCCGTTTTGGGGCGATAGAAGTAGAAATACAATCGCACGAGGTCCGTGGTGGTGTCAGTCGCCGGGGTATATCTCGCCAGTCTATGTCTAGCAAAAAGGTGGAGGCAACACGACCAAGGATTCTCAGAAATGAAGAGGAAGAATGTAAGGAAAACACTCAAAGGTCCTGACACTATTGCAGGTACCGACGCAAATCGCTGCTTCAGTGTTATTAACCATTAGCCATTACCATTACTCAAGTATAGGCTTGTATGTATGTAGAATCATACATCGCATCTTGGTCCAAAGTTGACAAGAAGCACCAAATCGCAATGAGAAACCGGATATTCAGCCGGTCTATGTTCATTGGTCCGGGCAAAGAGAGTAGCATCGGTAAGGCTAAGGGTACATCTGCGGCAGCCCATGTCCTCCGATGAGATGGCGAGATAAAAGGGTGGTATTTAGGAATGCCCAGGCAGAAAAACGTATAGAGCATGCCCGTAGGCATAAGCAGCTCATTACGAGCTCAAGGTAACACCAACTTCGAAAAGAAGGTGAACAAAACGTCGATGTAGCTCAATAAAGATATCAGGCTGTCCGACGATCTCCGCCAGACCACGGGCTTTGGGGGCCGAGGCACCAGGTCCTCCACCCATCCGTCGGGTGAAGCCGCTGCCGCCTGTCAGAAAACTGCTACCACCGCGATCAGGCCCGCCAGAGGATTCGACAGCTGGTTGTGGAGGTGCATAGCCACCCCCGTACATGCTGCTACCAATGGGAGAGTTCTCGGCGGCTCGCTCGGCTTCCAACTCAGCTAGTTGCTGTATCCATGTAGCGAGCTCGCGAAACGCAGTCGAGACCACGGCGAACGTCTTCATGGCTAGTCGCTCTCGGTGAGTACTTAGCGCAAGAAACGCATAAACTCGCTTATGACCCCGTGCGTGTACGTCAGGAATCCGGAAGATATAAGCCGTTGTGTAACCGGCCTGGGCATCACCGAAAAAAATGGGGCCGCCCGTGACAGCCGAGCCGGCACTTTGCGTCGTGACAAAGGCTGGGGAAGTAGTCGCAACAGGCGACGTGGGGTTCGCCGTACTAGGAGCCCGAGGTAGGGTCTCGAATGACAGAGTGCGCAAGCATGAAGCACGAATGAGAGAGAAAGAGTCGGGTAGAACCGGATCATGAGTCGATGTATAATCAACATAATGAACGTGGAAAGGTGTGCGCTCCGCTGCAGTCGAATTGCCTGTACCACCACTCTTGCTGGACCTTGAAGTGTTGCGCGAGCTGACTGAGGGTGTCATTGTTTGGCGAGAGCGAGGCTCTTCATCCCGGTCGCCATCGGTATCGCTCGAGGTTTGCGAATTGGGAGGCGAGGCTTGGCCGCCAGCACCAAAAACTCGTTCCGCGGGCGCACGTGTGCGCAACGTCGGTCCACGAGTGTTGTTGACAAAGTGAACATTATTCGAGCCCGCTTGTTGTCGTGGTAGAGTCATGGCGCAGTTATCGCAAGGCCCTTGTTTCTTCGTCACCGTCTCGTCATAGGTTCTTCGAAAACTCGAATCACGTCGGGGATGCTGAGGAGGGACAGGGCGCGGGCTCTCTGGGGGGGTGTCAATGGCAGTGGGAGTTGCGCCATTGTTCGAGTTGGAGGATCGCAATAGTGTTCCGCGTTGCGCCTGGGCATCTTGCTCAGAAGCCGGCGCTGAAGTTTTCTCGGAAAGGTTGAGGTTCTTTAATGCGTCGTTGAGGGCGGCCGAGGATGCATGTGCGCCGGATCGGGGCCTATTATCGGCAGGATCTGTACCGTCTTCAAAGCAGATGGTACATGAGGCTGGCAAACCCTCGGTGACCATCAGGGGGGTCGGGCCATGGAGGTCGCAGTAATGAGCAAGACATAGCTGGAAAGAGGGCATTAGTTGTCGTGTCTTGCGCATGTGTAAAGATAGCCAGTCGGCGCAAGAGCAGTAGCAAGCAAAGTATGCAATGTGATATACACGATGCCAAAGAGGAATTGGTCATAGCAATAAAGGGATGGCTTTGGACGAGTATTTCATATCAAAAAGCCCATGACGTTGGCCTTGCAGGGGTAGGTCATGTATGGATAAATAGGCTTGGGGGTTGCAAGGGGCAGCGATGGGAGGTATGGTATTATAGAGGAACAAAGAGGGTGATAGTATCTCGGTGTCTTGTCCAAGCTTGTTTAGGCCGCGCTCTCTCGTTTCTTATCGGCAACGGGGAGCGATGGGGGGTAGGTCATGGGGCTGGAAGTAGGGAAGTGATGTGGCACTCGGTGAGCTGGGATTCCAGAAGGAAGCATCATGATTGCCCAAGGCATCGCCAGCGCCGGTTCGAGGGCAGAGAAGTTATGGCCGAGCGGTGAAGCGGTGTGGACGTATGCGCATGTCTGTGTGCTCCTGTGGTATTGTTCGTGTCTAGGTAGGCAAGGGTGTGTGTGTGCGCACAAGTTTGCGTGGGATGAAAAGACAGGACAGGATAAAACGGGGTGTGCATGTGTGTGCATGTCAGACAGCGGGCGGCTCGGGGGCCATTGAGAGGTACGGCAGACGGGCCGTCGACGGACAAGCAGCCAGGAAACGAGGGTGTGGGAATGGATGTGAGGATAAAGTCAAGGGGGATAAAGTCAAGGGAAGGCACATGAAGAAGCAACGTCGATGAGAGACAAGACATGGGATGGTTGCTGAGGAGGGATAGAAAAAAGCGTGATATATGATAAGTGAGTGGATAATGCTGGGAATATCAAGATCTTGGAAAAGGTACCAGAACATCTGGACCCAACGGGGCGGACAAGACTGCTTGACCTTGGGTGCGTGCAGAGAGAGAAAGGCTGAAGAGGGCAAGCATTTGTGGTTGACAGGGGTGTTAACTGGGAGCTTGTCTCAGAACTGACAGCCATGTGAAGAGTGAATGCATGGCGTGTGATGCCCTCGTTGACCGGGGCGTCGGTTGAACAGGAACGTGGAAGGCCGAGGGAGCAGCGCGGATCATGGAGTGTGCGATGTCGGACGTGGCAGGAATTGCATGCGGTGGTACAAGCAGACGAGACAAGACAAAAACAAGCAAGACATGGAGGTTGATTCTGGAGTTTTGTTTTTGCACTTACAATGTATGTCATGACGTATCGTCTCAGAAATAAATCGCGGCAGAGAGATCAAGTTTGCGCCTGGAAATATTGACAAATAGGCGGCGTTGTGAGACGGGGGGGTTCTCCCTTATCGGTAGCTCGATGGATGCAAGTAGAGGTGTAAGGTTGACCTGAGCTGAAGCTGATTCGAGGCGAGACAGCGAGAGAGATGGGTAGAGGCGTCGGGAGGCGGAGGACAAAGGCGTGAGGCGAAGTCTAAGGCGCGAGCAGGGGCCGGATCGACGAAGGCGTAGTAGTACGATACAGTGCAGCGCAGGTGCAGTGCAGTGCAGTGTGCAGTATGTAAGGCTACAATAGGTACGACAGTGTAGCTGCTGAAGATTCGATTCGATGGATTGACTGGTGGTGTGCCGGGGGGAGCTGCTTTTATTGTCGGATGAATTGGGAGTCTTTTGCTTTGACTGCCTTTGCTTTACTTGGCTCAAACTTGATCAGACCAGGGTAGGTATGAAAGGTGGCAGCACACAGTAAAGTAAAGTGCACGTGCACGTGCAATTGCAATTGCTCCAGGCAAAGATTGTCGAACAAAGAAGCTCAAGAGAAGCGAGTCGTTGAATAATAAATATTTGGGGTTAACCGAGAAACAGCAGGCCTTTGTCGCGCGTGGGGGGGAGACGGAGAGAGCGTGAGAGAGACGAGAGACGAGGATAGCTGCCACAAGCTCAGGATCAAGGGAGGGGCAATTAATAGAGAAGAGAGAATGGCCGGGGGGTTCAAGAAGAGAATTCGGAGAGGGGAAGTTGCGGCTACGGGGAAAAGAGAAGAGAGCGTAAACCCAAATATCGTATCGTGTTGCGAAAGAGAGAAGAATGAGGAAGAAATGATGGAAGGGGAGGATGGCAATTGGAGGGGATTCGACGGAAACGACCGATGAACGGACAAGGTTTAGTTTGAAAGCCGAGCTTAGGACAGGGTGACGATGCCTGAATGCAAAGAAAGTATAGTAAAAAGGAAAAGAAAAGAAAAGAAAAGAAAAGGCAGTAATAAAAAAGGAATGATTGATTGTCAATTGGGTTGTTCAACTTTGTTCAGGGCATCCTCGTCAATTCGTTGGGCTGAAGTGAGTTATCTCTTTTTTTCTTCCTTTTTTTTTTTTTCTTTGGCTGTCAATTTGGGAGTCCGCGCCGGTGGGGGTGGACGTTTTTTTTTTTTTGTTCCTTCCCTCGGACGAGACAAGACGGACCCCTCGTCAACCTGGGAAACCGTTTGAGCAAGATGGGATATTTCAATGAATGGGATCCAATAGGACACGATACAGATCGACATGGGGGAACACTAACAGCAGAGAACAGGGCTCCATTGCTTCCATAAGGTGGATCATCCATGCAATGGCCATGCATTCATTGGGTTGGCGTGCGTCGACATCCATGCGAGTGCCATGATTCCACTTCTTCTCTAGCCTCTTTTTTTCCTTCTTTAGTGGAGGGGGGGACAGGGGGATTAGAGTGGGGTTTGGGCTTGGGCTTGTTGCTAGCTGATAGTCTAGGGTAAAGAAGCCCAGCGCGGCATCCGGCACGTAGAGCTAGTAAGATAGACCGTTAACGGCAACCCAGCCAAAACAACAACTCAATTTCCCCTGGTGCTAGGCGTACGATGCGTCCTGTGCGAAGATGACGTTGGGCATCATTGAATATATTAAGGGCTGAATGTCTGATATCAGTTTCGCGTTTAACACTGACAGGGGGAAGCAAACATAATGTAAACATCCAGCTTGCCATGATGACTTCAGTCGTCTATGGGCTGCTACAAGCGTGGAATACTACAAGTAAGCTACTGTAACTAAGGTTCTTCTTCTCCACTCATCGAAGCCTTTTATCTTCTATGACGATGGACCTGCAGTCTAGACAGCCCAGAAGAATCTCACCGCAAGACATATTGAATATGCAGTTGCAACGAACATCGCCATTACTAGTTTCCTTAACTTTATCGTAAAGATATGGGCAACTGCCGATAAATATACTTTATTTGACTCAATCCTAATTGGACAACATCAACAGCAATAAACAGGAATAAGCCATGGTAATAGGGGTCCTCCGGTTGGATAACCGATCTGCGGGTGAAATCTTGGTTCCTCCAGTCAACGGTTCCAACTTCCAACTTAGCTTTCCCAGGTATCCGGCTTCTGGGACGATAATAGCCTCAAATCCCTGCCAGTTTCTTTCCCTTGGCTTCGCTCGAAAACCCCCCGAGTGTCGGCTTCAGGAAGCCACCCCAGGGGAAACGTTGAGAACGGGACTTGTTCCGCCTTACTAGTCCTGGCACGAACAAGCCCAGCAGCTAACTTGAGAACGAGAGAAGCTAATGAAGCGCAGAAACTAACAAGAGACGTCGACTTGCCGGCTCGTTTTATAAGCTAACCCGTTGAGCTGCACGAAATGTCTGGGCTAGCGGACATAGTTGGTCCTGTGAGGACACAGAGTTCTAGCCTGGCCGTTTTGTGTAAGTCAGACAGCTAGTTGGCGAGGAGGAGTGGAAAAGAAACGGAAACAAGAAGATGGGAACAAGAAGCGATTTGGGTAGGGAAAGTGTCTAGAGCGAGTCTAGCTGGTTCAACTGTGAGGCGGAGAAATCCCGATGCTGAGGCACTTATGGAGACCAGCTCGGGACTTGGTGGTATGATGCTCCACTCATCGCGTGCTCGCCCGGGGCCCTGTTATTTCATGGTGGTTGAATGAGCGTAGCTTTGCTCCGAGCATCAAGAACGACACTGCAACATCGCAATTTTCAGCAGAGCCAAGAACCTATCAAACAACGGCCTCTAACCCAAACAGGGTCTGGGCGGCAGTTGACCAAGGTCATGATGACAACAAGTCAAGACGTTACACGAGGGAGGGAGGGATTGTTTCGCACAGACAAGTCTGGCAGTGTTTCATTACTGTAAAGATACGGATACCTACTATTCATGTTACTTTTGTGCAGAGGGGAAAGCAGAGCCGTTTACGCGGAGAGGGTTTAAGTTCACGGGCTACTTTGGCGCCTTTTCCATACTTCACTCTACGTGATTGGCAGTGAAACAACGATAGTCTGACAACTGGAACCTCCACCACAAATGCAAATGCCGCCTCGGTCTCTTGTTCCTGTTTTTCTGCCCTGCAACGGGCGAACGAGCAGAATAGGCAGGACAAGACATTCGTCGTTGTTACACTCCCGAGTCCCTGCAGGTCGCGTGCTCATCACTTCTTTGCGCATACAACCGAGGTAGATTCGTCTAAGCTGTTTGGTGATTGATTGACTAATATCTTGTCGCTTCCAGAGCAATGGATTCGTCTGCTGCCGAGGGCGGATACGATAGGTACAACGATGCTACTGTAGGAATAATGTACCTTGGCTTGGGCCGCTATCTTAAACTGGGCCGACTCAGACGCAGGCCGCAGCCCCGGAGCAAGGCCAAGCAAGGCCAGAGGACAGGGGGAGGCACTTGTGACAGATGTTCCAGAAGGCTTCGACGAAGAAAAAAATGTTCCTTAATGAGGGTGGGTCATTTGGCCAACGAGATCCCTTTGAGTGATTGTCTTATTGTTGCTTGTGTAAGTAATAACTTTGCTTTCCTTTGCACATATCTTTTCTTGAAACTATTCGACCAACAAATGTCCAATATTACTCAAAATACCGCAGAAACAAGCAAAATCACCACTGGCAAGATACCTTACTTAGTTGGAACAAGCCCCCGAGACGGTTGTACAGCATCGGGGTCATTTGTCGACTGCCCGACGGATATTGCGGACGTCAAGATGAGCCCAAGACCCCTGAAGCCTTCTTACAGGGCTGTAAAAAGGCGAGGCCAGTCTCACGATCGACATCCCTGCACCCACGCGCTCGCGCATCGGAGGTTTGCTGTTTGACAACCTACCGCGGCATTTCACTCGAGTTGCAGTATGATTCCAGTCTGGGCATTCGGCACTCGCAAATACTATCGGCGCTTCTCTTCGGAATTTGACAACAAGGCTTGTGTTAGTAGATACCCTGTTGCAGTAGCTCGTTGTAGATCAGTGCTTGGATCGCCGATACATACATAGGCGCGTTATGTGCTGCAAGTTAAAAATGCTGCTGCAGCATCACCCGCAGAAAAGCAAGCTGCAAAGAATCCTCGTCTCGGTTCCTCTCGGCCTGGCCAACCAAGTATTGTACCGATATGTGTTGGATCTTCAACCCCTGTTCTGCTGTCTACAGACCAACAGCGAATCAGATTCGCGCAATTGGAAGCGCTCAATTAATCTATCTGCAACTCGTTAAGGCTCTCTCACATTTGTGACGAAATGCTTTCTTGAGATTGACGACGCCTGACTCGGCTCGGCGCGCTCCCTCCCCCTCCCTTTGGTGATCCTTGGATATCTCGACGCCCGCTTGATGATGTTGCTTGCGTTGCGAAACACCGTTAGAGATAGACAGACACTGGGTTCACTGTCCAAACAAATGGCTGGTCTAGTCACAGCCATCGCTTCACCCCCCTTGTTTCCACGTCTTCTGCTCTCTTTCCTCTCCGTGCTTATTTTTTCGGCATTTCTTCTTCTGACAAGCCACCACAGTCATCCCTTCTACAACCCAGGAGCAGGCAAAAGCTGAACCTTAGGTCTCAGGTGCCTTGTCTGGTGTTCACGAGGGAGGCCAAAAAGCAATCATGAAGCCTTGTCCTCTTCATACACCACATCTAAGGCATGTATGTGCCGGCTTCCTCCCAGCATCAAGTGGGTAATACCAGATCTGAACCGGTCTGGAAGTGATGGAGACGCCAATGCCGTGTCTATCCCTTCAGCTGATCGATTTAGGGCCTTGATCGATTTCTCCAAGTGGATATGCTACTGATCAAGTATGATGAGTCGTTTTCCACCTGCATGGTGGATCGCCATTGCAGGAGCAGACCTTGTTTTCAAACGGGGGGCTTCGTGTTTTATCATGGGTTTGTTTCGGTGTTGCTTGTTCGCGTTGTCATCTCTTCCCTCCCGGCGATCCTTTGCATCTCGACTCGGGTATCGCTGATCTACCGTGCGTTAAGCAGATGTTTGGTATGATCTCCTGCCAAGCAATGACAGGTCGTGCCCATATGTCTCGAATTCAAGCATAGTGTGAGCTCCAGGCACGAGACATGGCCTGATGGGCAATGTTGCGCGCCAGTCTTGACGCCCAGTATCCCGATGAGTTGGATCAACTTGCTTCTTTCAGCTTAAACTAGTTTCCCAGCCCCGATCGAATCATTTGAGACTCGCCCAGCATCTCGAAAAGGATTGTAGAGTCGCGTGATGACCGTTGACTTTGCGAGTCTGACATTAGCTGGTGTCTCAAGGGCACAAATCTTGATTGTTGGCGTAGTGATGAAGCTCACCATGCAGGGTGAGGTATTGATCCAGTGCATGCTTTCTCATATCGGTTGCGAGCTCCGGATCTTCTTCCGGTGGTCACAGGTTCAAACGGCCGCAAGGTGCAATGAGCCTGGAATTTGGTCCTGTTGGGTGAACTGGCCAGAATGACATCGTCGGCCATCTGTGTATGGGTGAGATTTGATACATATCTCAGGCATAAATTGTAAGAGCTTACAATAAGAAGCAACTTGAAGTCACGGAGAAGCTATTGCTCTTCAGCAATCATCATCTGGTTGTCATGGACCGTAAGAAAGGCGTCACGAAGCGACAGGGCATTTGATCAAAGACAATTTGCGCCCGCACTCATACGAAGCAATCACAAAGCTGTGAAATGAGCAAGTGCAAAGAGAACGTCTGCCTGCTGAGAGAATTGTTCTACTTGTTTAAGTGTCGAGGCATAATGCAGGACTCTTGAAGTTGGCTGGGTCAGCCTTATCAGGCACCATCGACTTTGAGTTTAACATGACGTCGGCTTGTGGGTGGAATGTGTCAAATCCATGGCCAATGCCAAAATTCTTCGACGTTATCTATCCACCGTCAGTAGGTATCGTCAGTTTGAGCTCCCTTTGAGTTTTTCACATTATCTTGGGGAGTTTGGCTCAGGTTGAGTGTCTGGTCTCTTGTCGATTCTGTGGCATCACTTGTCTTGATCAAGATCGTCCCAGAGAACATGTCCGCCATCCATCCAGGGCATGACTGGAAGACCTGTACTGTCATTACGCTGAATATTCTGCTTAAATGCCATGATAGTGATTAGAGACTGGTAAGGTTACTATATACACTTATCAAATAACAAGATAGGCTGTCTCAAGGTTGGTAGTTGAAATCAATCTCTTAGGATCAACCTTGAGAAGATTTGAATTGAACCCTGACGATCTCTCTGGATGATCTCTCAGCCGCCTCACTCTTTGTCAGCCGGACCCTTTCCCTCCCGAGTCGTTGGCAGCTGAGGGGGCTAGAATTATCTCCAAAGTTCCAGGTCATTGTATTTGTGATGCCTCGATAAGCGTATCTGAGGTATAAAGTGTGATACGTCGTCCAAAATTCTTTCGTATTGTTGCT
The DNA here is from genome assembly GCA_021655865.1 of Fusarium guadeloupense. Classification (NCBI taxonomy): domain Eukaryota; kingdom Fungi; phylum Ascomycota; class Sordariomycetes; order Hypocreales; family Nectriaceae; genus Fusarium; species Fusarium guadeloupense. Next base: position 181,437 of record JAJJWM010000209.1, on the reverse strand, counting down.
TCCCATATCTAATACCAAACTGGTTGGTTGTGCTGTCACCATCGTCGCGTGCCTTTAAGACTCCGCTGCTGACCACGGCAAGGCGGACAACTCCACTGAATTGCCAAATCCTAGAGCAGATGGTGGGTTCTCAGCACACTTTAAGCGGCTCCAGATACGCTCAATGGCTTCCGGCTTCCGGTGGACACCATCACCCCCGCGGGATGCAGCTCGGCAACGACGGGGTCGGGTCTGTGCTGGCACATTGGCTGAAACGATTGGTGGTGGAGTCGTGTTTGATCTTCAGCCTTGTCAGCGTGAATGGTGATAATGCCTGCAAAGAGAACGCCCTAAAAGAATATCTAAAGCTTGAAGGTAGATCCCTGGGTTCGAAACTTGTGTATACACGTGTTTGCTGACGAGTTGGAGTGCCTCAAGGAACCAAACATGAGTAGGAATATCTCTATCATTGCCAAGTATTAGACCATGTCCCTTGTTGAACATCAACTGTACGTCTCCAACTGGCAGAGTTAGCTAGGCAGCAGCAGCCAATAACAACTTGTTCTCGGCTCGTGAGGCGCCTCGAACCCTCCAATGTGCCATTGATCCGTGGCAGTGCATGAGGCAACCGCCCTTTGCAGGGAAAACTGGCGGGAGACAGGGAATAATGACTGGGAAGCAAGGCGAAAGATGTGGAGAGAGAGGCTGGTTAAGGTAGATAGCCTCCACTAACCCAGGAAGCCTAGCTTACTTATTAGCTCATTGTTTAACTGACCGGGTGACTCTAAGCCTCAGTCTTTCAGGGTCGGGATACTTGTGAAGCTGCTTTGATGCCGTCTATGCTGTTACTATTTTGTGAGATAATCTATGTATTTCAACAATAGCTCCAAGTACTTTGCCCCATTTACGCAGTCAGATTCCGTCTTACAGTACGTGCAATAGCAGGATAGCTACGGGCAGGTTATCAGGCAAGTGCAGGCGGCGTCCGAGAGTACACGGAGATCATTGGCTGCCTGCGGGCAGAGTAAACTTCAAACGTGTCCGAGTCAAAGGGCAGGCGCAGGCAGCTAGGGAAAGGGTCAGGTATTCTTTCTGTTGCCTCAGCCTTAATCTAAACCTCTCTTCTTCACCTCTTCCTCTTCTCCTCATCCTCCCCCTCTTTCACATTCTTCAAGTATCATCTTGATAGCTTCTGACGTTTACGCCAGTTTCTCCCCTGCTTATCTCAATTACTTCTGTATCTGTTAATCAAACTCTCACGCGCGTCTCTTGTGTATCCCAGTCTCGACATCTCTCACCCTCATTGTCCCCATCTCAAGATTCTTACCACTACTGGAGCAGCTCGTTCTCGTCGCCCCGCCCCCGCTCCGGCTGCTGCATCCGTCGCATCCGTTCGAGTACCTTACTATACGCATCGCCAAACCTCGTATACTCGTCGCTTTCCAAGCTTCTGCTGTCGCGTGTTTGCGTGCTTCGCTTGCTTCATCCTGCTAGGTAGCTAGCCTCCCTAAGCTCGACTTGCGGGCTGTAGCTTTATCTTAGAGCAAAACAAATCGACTCCAATGCAATGATGGAGCTTGAATTCACAGATCTCAACTTTTCTGTCAGCTGGCTACTGGGTCTCAAGCCCAAATCCACGTATCCTCCATGGGCAAACCAATACATGACAGATGAACCCCGTTTCCTAGTGAGCCGTCTCCTTGGCCTGATTCCCACTCGCAAGCCCCGCAAGCCGAGAAAGCGGCGCAATCGTTCCAAGACTGTAGTCCAACCCACAGAATCTGCCCAGGAGGAGGAGGATCAAGATGCAGCCGACGAGAATGTCGACATGTTTGGTCTTGGGAAGCTGTATGGCGATCTTCCCTACGAAACTGATGACGATTCTGAGTCAGAACCCGACGATGCACCTGCTGTGGAGGAAGAGCCTCCTGTCTTAGCAGAGCCAGGATTTCTAGACCTTTGCAGGAAAATGGAAGAACTTTTGGATGAGATTGAGTATGTGATACTCGAGCTTGAATCAGTAATCTGTACTAATGGAACCAGAAAATCACTACTGGAAGATGCCGACGAGTCTGACAACGAATCCATTGACGGCCTAGAACCCGAAGAGTGCCAAGACGAATCCCCCTCAAGACTCGAATGGCTGCGACAGAAAGAGGTAGAAAAGGCAGAAAACAAATACCTCGACCGAATCATGTCTTTGCCAGGTTTAGAAGAATCCAAGTCTTTTTTCTTACACACCAAGGCCAAAGTCAATGCATCCCATAGACGTGAGACTGACTTTAAGAAGGAAAACTTTGACGCAGTCTTTATGGGTAGCGAAGGAACAGGCAAGACAATGCTGGCACGCCTCTATGCTAAATTTCTTGCGTCCCTTGGTGTTGTCAAGAAAAACGGCGTCTTTACTGGAATTAACAGATTTTCGGCCTACAACATGTCCAAGACATCGACTCTCAGTACCATCCACAGCACCTGCAATGCCTGTGGCGGTTGTGTAAGCCAGCTGCCTCCCTAATCTGAGTTTCGATGGCTAATTCACCTAGATCGCCATCATCGATCATGTTCACCTGATGAATAGCGACGAGTGTAATCTCTGGAGTTTCTATGTTCGCTCACAAGACCTGCCTGGGAAGGTAGTCATCATTCTGGCTGGGAATGGCGAATGGGGCTTATCCGATCAATTGGGTTACAGCGCCGAGGTTACAAATCATTTTCCCGTTCTAAAGCTACCCAATTATACCACAGAAGAACTGCAGATGGTATTCCATGGTATGATGCGCAAGTGGTTCAAGAATAGGATGGAGGTCGAGGGTGGCTACGATGGCCTCTATGTCAAGATTCTGATTCGCAGAATTACCCAAGGAGTCAACAAGAAAACGTTTGGCAACATTTGGCCCGTCAGAAAGGCCTTTCTAGAAGCTTGCAGGCGACAAGTCGAACGGTTTGTCCAGGCTCGCAAGCATGGGAACTACTTAGAGGACTTCAAGATGACGAAAGAGGACCTTCTCGGCAACAAGCCCTCCCTCGGCCCAGACAAGAGCCCCGCTTGGAAAGAGCTCCAAGATCTTGTTGGATTGGACGACGTGAAGGAGGCAATTCTCTCGGTGGTGAATCAAGTAAACCAGAACTACATCCGGAAGATGCGGGGAGATGACCCATTACACGTCTCACCAAATCGCGTTTTCCTGGGAGCCCCCGGTACCGGAAAGACCACAGTCGCAAAGCTCTATGGTAGAATTCTGGCAGATTTCGGCCTTTTGTCAAAGGGCGAAGTCATCACCAAGAGCCCAGCTGATCTGCTGGATCGTTATATCGGAGGATCCGAAAACAATACCCAGGAGGCGTTGCGGGAGGCAAAGGGCAACGTTTTGATCATTGATGATGCTCACATGCTCGATCCAGGCACCAATGGCAGCAGTGGCAGCTCAAAGAATGGTGATTTTAGGGGCGCCATCATTGATACTATTGTCGCCGAGGTCACTGGTGCTGCTGGAGAGGATCGGTGTGTTATTCTCTGTGGATACCCGGAACAAATGAAGGAGATGTATGCCAATGCCAACCCTGGTTTGGCGCGAAGATTTCCTCTGGATACTGCATTCGTGTTTGAAAACTTCAGCGAAGAAACTTTGGGCAAAGTGCTAGACCTCAAGCTGGCAAAGGAAAAGCTGGTGGCCACCGACAAGGCTCGAGAGGTTGCCATGGAAGTTTTGAAGCGAGCCTCTGTTCGGCCAAATTTTGGCAACGGAGGCGAAGTTGATAACCTTTTGTCCAAGGCCATCTTAGCTCGTCTACGACGTGTTGCCAAAGAGAGAAAGTCTGAAAACGAGGACCTCGACATTCTTCCTCTGGAGCCCCAGGATTTTGATGCCGACTATGACCGTTTATCACAGGCTGTGTCGAATACACGAGCCTTATTCAACGATTTCGTTGGCTTTGAGGAAATTATCTCCAAATTCGAATCTTACCAGTACATGGTGCAAGGTATGCGACTGCGCAACGTCGACCCACGGCCATATGTGCCGTTTACATATGTCTTCAAGGGGCCGCCTGGAACTGGCAAGACATCTACCGCACGGAAGCTAGGCCAAATCTTTTACGACATGGGACTCCTATCTGCTCCTGATGTCGTAGATGTTTCGGCGTCGCAGCTTATCGGCGAATACTGTGGTCAAACCGGTCCCAAGACTCGCCGTCTGCTCGAATCCGCTCTCGGAAAAGTCCTTTTTATCGATGAAGCATACCGCTTGGCTGGCAGTCGAGGCTCGTTTGCTGAAGAGGCAGTCAGTGAACTCGTGGATGCTGTGACCAAGCCCCAGTTTGCCCGCAAGCTTATTGTTGTTCTGGCAGGCTATGAGGAAGACATGGATCGTCTTTTGCGCAGTAACCAGGGAATCAAGAGCCGATTCGCAACAGAGTTCACTTTCCGTCCTCTTCGAACCGAGCAGTGCATTGAGCAGCTTCGACAAGTTGTTGGAAAGGTGGGCATTACTATCCAGCCTACGCCCGAGATGGAAACCAATACTCGCACATCTCTCTTCTCTCTCCTGCAACGCCTGAGCAATGACAAGGGCTGGGCTAGCGGCCGTAGTATTGAGACTCTAGGCGAGCGCCTAATCGGTCACATCTTCAAGGAGTGCGCCATGAAAGGTTACACTGGCAAAGACCTTGTCGTTTCAGGCCGCGAGCTAGTAACCATCTTGGGGCAAGCATCCGGTGTCCCTTATGTTGGCATCAAGATGCGAGGCGGGCAAATTCCTATGGGTGCCAAGGTGATGACTCTTAAGGATCTAGAGACATCGGAGTAGTTCAATGAAGTGATTTGTTTTTGAGCGTTGCGTTGCATGCAGGTAGTTATCTCTGGAAAAGACTGATGTATTTGAGGGTTGGAGCATCGTGGCATAAGAGAGGTTGATATGGAGTTTTGGGTTCTGTTTGCTCTTCTCTCGATAGTTCAAATAGTGATAGCAAGGAGCGAGTTTTTTTTTTTTTTTGATGAGATCAATGACCATGACTTTATTCAAATCTTTGGTTCGTGGTTGGGTATCTATCTATAAAGGCATCGCCTTACAACACACTGAATTACTCGACTTGCCTGATTTACCCATATATTCGACAACTGTACTGTTGTACATCTCAAAAAGTTCCCCAAAAATGCTTTACTCTTGTTCTTTCTTCCAGCTGACGCTGTATATACAAAACTACTCATTCGCCATGCTGTGTCTCAGTCGACTCGGCCTGGCACGACCTGATGCAGTGGGTGTGGCCTTGCTAGGGCTACCGTCCCTCTCTGACTTGGGCGATTTCTCCGCACGGATCTCAACGGCGATGCCGCGACGTTTAGAGCCTGCGATTCTCGGGGGAGGAGTTGAGCCGGGTGTAGATGGAGTCCGACTTGGTCGAGATCCACTTCGTGAGTATGAATGGACATCTGTATCGACCGATGTTGGCTCGGAGGGAAGCTCCGCGATGGTGACAGAAGGAGAAACTTCGACTCCCATTCGTGCTGGCGCCTCAGATGATGTGGTTGTCACACCAACTCCCTGTACCTGACGCTCATCTGCAAGACTCTGCGCCCATGCCTCGCGGAACACAGCGCCTAAGCTGACAGCCACCTCACGCGCAACGCTGTTGCCGACAATCCTGTACTGGTCTGTGGGAAGGCCAAGCAGAACCTCGTGATCGCGGAAGCCCTGGGCACGTCGCGCCTCCATGATGGTCAGGACACGGTTCTCGCGCCAGTGCAGTGTTCTGCCGTTCTTTGCGTCATCTGGGCTTTGCCTCGTGACGACGGTTTCAATTAGGCGATCCGGATGTTGACGACCGTAGGCGTTGGAAGCGGATCTAGTGCGGTTTAAGGCACTGTTTGTGTTGTCGGGAGGGAAGACGAGGCGCTCGGCGGGTGTGATAACGCCTGAGCCAGCTGCCTTGCGGTCGAGGCCGTACCATGCTTGCGCAAAATTCATGCCCCAGGGTTGAGTGGGAATGAGGCAGATTCTGTTGCGCACATTCGTCGTCATGCCGAGGGACGTACGGTGGTCGGGATATGGCACGCATATATCGGGTTTAGAGTCGTACACAGGAGGAAGATCAGCGGTAGCAGCACGGGCAGAGACAAAGTCGAAGGGTGTAGCGATGGGCATGATGCGCTCCGCCATAGGCTCGCCGGTAGGAAGATTGCCGAGGCCAAGATAGTTGGTACGCTCAGGATGAGCGTGGGTAGGATGCGGTCGACGAGGTAGTCGGTGGCCAGGGGCAGCAAAAGCAAGGAATACGCGTGCCCGACGTTGTGGTGAGCCGCAAGAACAAGCGTCCAGGAAGAAGAAATGGGTTTGGTATCCAAGACCCACGATGGCGCAGATTAGTTGACTAAAGACGTCCTGATCGCGGTTGGATTTTCTCTGGACAATGCCGGGAACGTTCTCAAGGAGGCCGAATCGTGGACGGTAGAGGTCAATGAACGATCCAAAAGCGGCGACAAGGGACTGGTTCTTTCGCTGAGCTATAGTCGTCTTGTCGTTCGTCAGAAGGGAAAAGCCAGGACAGGGACTGCCCCCTGAGATAAAGTCAACGTCTCCAATCGGAGGGACATTGTCTGCGAATTTGCCTTCAATAGCTAGACGCTGCAAATCGTCGATTGAGCCAAGAAAAGGGGATACAGCCCCAGGGTCTGAAGTGTTGGCCATGTATGTGTGCATAGCCTTGTCGTTATAGTCGTTTGCCCATCGCATCTCAATGCCACCTCCGTCTTCTAGTCCTCGTCCAAAGTTACCGCCACCGCAAAAGAGATCGAGGCCTCGTAGTCTCTGAATAGGTTCAGATGGATCGTAGCCCTGCCTCAATGACGTGGGGAATGCCTCAAGAGGAGTATACGACTTGACTCCAGTCTCTGTGTCGAAGACTTCTTCGTGAGTAATGTAGAAGAAACCACCTACTCCATCTCGGTCATAAGGTGTTGGTATCGTTCCTCCAGCCTTGAAGAAGCGGACATGACACGGCTCTAGAACACGTCGCTTCTTGACTTCGACGAGATTCTCGCTGTAAACCAGCTCGTTGGGTCGAGGTTTTGACGCCCGAAGGTCTACTTGATGGCGTCTGAGTAGCCGTCGAAACCTGTATATCCCGCCGCCAGCCTCTTCATAAAAGGTCACAAACTCGCAAGGCTCAGACCGACCGCTCGCCTTATCGAGCATGACAAGTCGAGTCTCGCCAGGTCGATATTCCGGCACTTGAGGTTTCTTGGGCTTGCGCGTGTGAGAGCAATGTAGATGATCCTTCTCAAGGGTTACCCACTTGCGTTCAAGACATATATAAGTCTGACGGCAAAAGAACTCAGCTTTAGTCGCTGACGTGCCTCCAAACTCAACATTGTGTACGCCCAGGACTTCGTCTTCGTTAATCTTTGAAGTCTCGCCACAAGAGCAATGGTCGGAGAGGAATAGTTCGTTGTTCCAGGGGTATTTCATCAGAGCACACAGGGTATCGACAGCTCGATAGTACCAGATCACATCAAACGACCGACGGCCACGCTTGTCGACATGTACGCGTCGCACAAGGGCTAGCCAGCGATCAACATCGTGAAACCCATGCGAGATATCGCGCCGCCACTTTGTGCCAGACTCCTCGGCATCTCGCTGTGTCGAAATTGTATCGCCAGGCTGAATGTCTTTGATCTGTTGCTTTCCAGCCGTCGATATGGCCTTAGCACTCTGGTGAACCGGCGCAGAAAGTTCGAGGTGACGACCCTGAATCAGCTCGTTTTGGAGAGACTGGGTCTTTTCGCTTAGAGGCATTGCCTCTAGACGGTCGCCAAAGGGCAGATGGTTGAAGCAGTCATAGATGTACTGCGTAACGATGGTCGGTGGAACGCCGTTTGTGTTCCTCGTTTCAGCCTTTGGACGATCAGTTTCTTTAAAGCTGTCCTCCCTAGGAGACTCAGTTCGACTCTTTGGCTTTCTCGCTGTCTTTCGATACGTTTTCGTCTTCTCTTGCTTAGGAAACCATTCGTACTGTCGGAACTCCCATATCTCGGCCCATAAAGTGTGTCTGTACGTCTTATCATACTCCAACACGCCAATGGCTTCCTTATGCAAGAATGCCAGGTTCGCGACTATCGACGTCCGGAAGTCGTCACTGGGGTGTTGCTCTCTCCAGGAGACAAACTCTGGTGCTGTTTTGTGCGTTTTGGCCATCCAGTGGCTGAACGCGGATCTGAAATGAAAGATTGTTACATCAGAACCAGCTTCTCCCATGACCTTTAGCCAGTCGACGAAGTGTTTGGCGAGGTCAGCGACCCATAGGAATGGGTTGAAGAATCGGCGATATTCCTTAGCAGGTTGATTCAGACGGTAGTAGATCTCGCGTTTGCAGTTCAAGGCTGATTGTACCCAGATTTTGTCGCGAACTGTGTGCTTCGACAAAGTGCCGTAGTCCCCGATAGGAAGGGCGTCGATGTGTACGTGACGAACAAAGAAAGCTGTGTCTCCAACACTCAGTTTGCCGTCAAAGAAGAAGTTGCTGAAACCCGTCTTAGTATCAAGATGGTGAAGAGAGCACATTTCCTGCTCGTATCTGGGACGATCCGAGTAGATGGCAAAATCGTCGAGTTGGAACTCAACAAAGTCATCGACATCTTGATCTGCCTCTTTCGCCGCCTCGAAAAGTTCAGTGACGGCATCGCACTCGCTGACAGTTGGCGCACCAGGTTCGAAAGGTTCGTAACAAGACCTTGGGATCAAGACAAGGCTTTCCGGAAGCTCAACTCTTATAGCGTCGCTCAGAGGAATTTCTTGGGTCTTGGCTTCGATTACCGTCATATCTTCCTGCTGCAGCGTCTTAGCTGAAGCATCTGCATCGCCAACTGCCAAGTCAATATCCCCCTTTTCTCTGATGTTCTGATCAAGAGCATTCAGCAGTTCAACGTCGATATCTTCGAAAAGATCTTCAGGACTTGAACCATAATTTGGGGGACTCTGGACAAGAGGATTTGGCGAAAGATCTACCTGCTCTATCACACTCAAGCGCTCATCTTCGTCCATCTCGCCAAACTTTGTCCACATCCGAGGAGCATCATGAGTCACATTTGCGTCCAGCTCTTGCGGAGTAAAGGGATCATTGAAGATATCATCGAGGCTATTGTTGTGTCCCAAAGAAGGAATCCAGTCGATATTAGGGTTGTTTAGAACTTCTGAAGGTAAGCCAGTTCCATCCTCTTCCTCCAGGTCGATTTGCTGTTTATCATCAGCAGGTGTGTCATTTTGGGGTTGAATGATACTCTTACCGGCATGTTGAAATTTTGAGCCCATGCTATTGCATACGTGTAACAGTTTTCGTTTGAGAAAGATGGGGAAAAAAGAGAGAAGAAGAAAAGGCAGCGATTCAGAAAAAAAAGCTTGAGTTGGAATTTGACTCCAAGCGTTCTACGCCTCGACTCCCTCTATAAAAAGAGAAACGTTCAACGGAATTACGCCGTATAGAGTCAAGAAACGACTATTTCTTATGTTCCCGCTTTCCACGCCGTGTTTTCCTGTGTATGGGATAAGAAGCCGATACGATAAAAAGCGACAAGGATGAATCAGTCTCTTTGGCGACGCGCTCGAGAATGAAATGCGATGCGATAAGATGCGCGCTTCAACAATACAAATTCTTGACTCGTGAAGAACAAAGAAAATCCAAGTAAAGAAATCGCACTCGGTCCTCTCTGGCTAAAATGAAAGAAAGAAAAAAAAAAAGGACTTTGGGGGAGATTGGTTTGGTTGATTGTGCTTCTTTGTTTGATATGGGATTGTAGGAGAGTGAATGAGTGACAATGGCTGGCTTACTAGCAGCCGGTATGCACTAAGCCTAAAAGGGACCAACCATACACCCCAGAGATTGCTTAGTGCTCAACGGTCCAAAAATGCCGGATTGCTCATAAGGTAACCAAACTCGGATGCTTGAGGCGATATGATTCCTATGATATATTCTTTCATTATAATTATTCGCAGATGGCTCAAAAAACACATGTTGAGTTGATTGGCTAACACGCTATTCTATGACATGAACTAGACAAATGCATCGCCTATTCCTCTCTTGGTATATCCCTTGACCCAGAACGCCATAACATGTATTTCACGACAACCCTCTCGCCTTTTACCAACATGATACTCAGCGCCGTCGACGGAATCTGCTGTTGAAACCTGGCCCACCCTTGGCTCCATGGTTCCTCAGCTTCAATCGTTGAAAGTTTGCGTGAGCCAGCTCATTGACCTTTCGTGCTGCCTTCTTAATTGTGCCCTCTTTCTTCGCTGCAGGTTTCTTCTCCTTTACTTCCTCAAAGTCAGACTCAGCATCGTCACCACCACCTTGTGTCTCAAGGATGGCATCATCATTCTCCACATCGCTTTGGGGGTTCTCTCCCATGTTCTCAGGCCTCTTGGTCCGGGTTGGTCGCATCTTGACCATTCTTGTCGTCCGCTTCTGCCCCTTCTTCTTGTACACTCTCATGGGATTGCCGTCTCGATCAGCCCCATCCTCCACTGGACTGTCGTACAAAGCCTCATCGTCGAAGCCGCCGAGTGGCAATTGCCGTGTTTGGCTATCTTCAACCAGTATGTCGTCCTTTGGTTTGGATGGGAATAGCGTCTTGGGCTTCGGAGCACCCATTCCATCATCTTCGGCATCACGTAATGCGTCCAGGTCATCGTCATATTGCTCCTCTTCAACCTTTCGAAGGCTTGCAACAATTTCACTCAAACCCCTTGTGAAAGGCTTGCGCGGTAGTCGTAAGGGCGCTGGAGCATCGAAATCGCCATTCTCGTCGAGAACCGGGAGGGTATTGCGCTTCAAAAATGCCGGTGTATCGAATTGAAGTTTTGAGACTGAAGAGGGCGTTACCGCATCCACATTTCCATCACGATTCTTCAAAGGAGTCATAAAGTGGTTCAACCTTTGCCGCTTGCTAGACGACATAGGCGTTCGGCCAAGCTTCTCACTCTCTTCATCATCCATGGTTGCCGACCTCTTGCTTGGAGTTGCATCAAGCTTTCGTGTAGCTTCAGCCTTGGTTGCAAAGTCTTTCTTTGATGGTGTTCCTAGCTCCTTCTCCACTAACAAGTCAAAAAGTCCGAGGACTCGACCATCTCTCTGTGGCGTTGGGCCAACCGAAGTCACAGACGCGGGACTAAAGAGCTTTCGTGAGATGGCTGGGGTATTCATAAGCTCCTCGTCATGGTTTTGAGTGCGATCCTTGGATGGGGTTTCGATGTGCTTGGTGCGTTTTGTAGGGGTTTGTGCGGGCAAAGTATCGGACTTTCGTTTTTTGGGTTTCGAGTCTTCTTTTGGAGGGGGCGGGATCTTGCCCGAGAGTATGTCTCGAACTTTGTTATATTGTTTATATTTTGAAGCTGATAGAGGGTTAGCAAGACAACCATTTCTTCACTGAGAAATGCTTACCAATTCCTTCATTTGCTTTGATGTCTCCTCTTCCTGGTTTCTTGCCCTGGTGCGCCTTCGCCCAGTCAGTCTCCCAAGCCTTGAGGTCGACGCGCAGCTGCAGCGATTGACTTTCATATTCGGCTCTTGTTTGTTCGTCCATTGTGTTGTTTTTGTCAGTTGGATAATATGAGCGGCCTTAAGAGGTCTGAATTGAGAAGCTAAACCTCAAAATGTTATGCTCATGAGAAGAAGGAAGAAAGTGGGAATTAAGTATCGCGATTAGAGACAAAACGCGTAGTGATTTCAATGTGGGACGCGAACCACTCAACGCGAAAATAGCAGACATGGGGGGCGCCCCACGTCATGGACAGTGCAGTTGCAGGGGTAGGCGCGGGACAAACGGGCCCACCCGCCCCGACGGAATACGGGTATGTACTCGGAGCTTTGGATTCTCCCCCACGTCTACTCTGTATTTCTAATCTTACCTTTCATCACATCTAGAATCTGTACTTTTCTTTCTTTGCGCTGGAGCTTTTGGATACATTCTTCAAACTCCCAACTGCTTCAACTCCGCTATGGAAACGGACCAACCTGCAGACGATCTCCAGCGCCAAGTCCTCCAAAGCACCCTCAACGAGATCGCGACTCGACAAGAAGACGCCACTGACTGCTGCGTTATCTGCCTCGAGAGTATCACTGAGGTCTGCGAAGCAGTCCCTTGCCAACACCGAAACTTTGACTATCTCTGCCTTCTCAGCTGGCTTGAGCAATCGCCGAAATGCCCTCTCTGCAAAGCTACCATCTCCCAAGTTCGCCACGCCCTCGGTGAACCTATCGTCAAAATATATACTGTCCCCAAGCCCGCGTCAGGGGCTCAGACGCAACGACATGATACAAGACCTTATGCGCCGTCTTCTATCCGCCGTAATCTGCCTCCACGACGACGTCCTTATCTCCGCCGATCGCGCTACGAACCCCCCAGCTTGAATCCATCCAACGAGATTGCCCGCCGGAGGGACGTCTACCGCCACAACCGTTACTCGAAGCATGTCGGTTCAAATCGTCTCTCTCGCTATCGAGAGTTGACTCCGGCGGCCTTTTGCGCGGATAGCGAACTAGTATCCCGTGCGCGAATGTGGATTCGCCGAGAATTGCAGGTCTTTTCCTTCTTGACTCCCGATGCGGATGATACAGATTCACGACCTGGAAACAGCAACCTCAGAACTCCGGCCGATAGACGGAGAGCAAATAATGCCGAGTTTCTTCTCGAATACATTATCGCTGTTTTGAAGTCTGTTGACATCGTGGGCAGCGCTGGCCAAGCAGAGGAAATGATTGCGGATTTCTTGGGGAGAGACAATACGCGCCTCTTTTTGCACGAGTTAAGAGCATGGCTAAGAAGTCCATATACAAAGTTGGCGGACTGGGATAGGGCTGTGCAGTATGACGTATCTACGTCGAGGAGTTCTGAGGCCGAGTCTGAGCAGAACGACGACAACTCAAGCATTAATTCGCAACGGGAACGGGATCAAGCCAAGGCTGATTATAGACATAATTTGAACTCTCCTAGGGGTCGAGGAGACTTTTATCGTCCGGGAGGTCGTTCGCAAAGAGCGAAGACAGTACATAGACACGAGCCATATGGGAGACAAGAACATAGACGTTGACGAAGCATGATAAAGGATGGGCTTGGATAAGATAGAATAAGATACCCGGAGAGCAATCTCCTATTGCATGATTCACGATCTGTTTTGTTGAATATTATCACTGCCTGATTGAGACTGTTGGTTGTGTCGGACGTCTATAGTGGGACTCAAGCCCATTTATCAGCGGGCGGAGTTCCGCCCTCATATAAGGCTATACAGACTTTATCTCCGTTACTCGATATTAGTTGATATAAATGACAATCTGCCATTGAATATTGAGAGGAGCATCTTTACACATTTCGTGATCTTAAACTACCCTTACCTGCCATCTATTGCTTCATCTTCTTTACAGCGACTCCTCTCAACTTTCACTCAGCCAACATCAAAGATCACAACCACATCTCAAACAACAACCTCCAAGATGCCTACAATCTCTATAACCGCCATCTCCGACCCCGTCTGCCCCTGGTGCTACATCGGCGCCCTCCGCCTCACCCGCGCCATAACCCTCTACCACAAAACCGTCTCCTCCACTGACCAAATCCTCACAAAATGGCACGCCTACCAGCTCGATCCCCACGCAACCACAGAGCCCCTCGTCTCCAGGATGGCGTCCAGATGGGGCGACTCGCAAGTACCCTCTGTGCAAGCGCGTCTAACCACCTTTGCAAAGAGGGACGGCTTCGAGTTTCACTTTGGCTCGACAATTGGTAATACTCGGGATGCGCATAGGCTGGAGAAGCTGGGGAGGGAGTGTGGGCTTGAGACGCAGGTGGCAATGGAGGTTATGAGGATGTACTTTGAGGAAGGAGGCGATATTACTAGTAAGGAGGATTTGGTGCGTGCGGCGGAGAGGGCAGGTATTGAGACGGGGAGGGCGAGGGAGTGGTTGGAGGGTGATGATGGGGGTGAGGAAGTTGATGCTGAGGTATGTGAGATGCAGAGGACGGGTGTTAAGGGCGTGCCGAGGTATGTTATCAACGATAAGTTTGTCGTGGATGGTTCAGAAGATGTGGGAGAGTTTCTGCTGCAGCTTGTTGCGGCTCGAGAGGAGGCTCTTGAGGGAGGGAGCCAGTAGACTTATAGCCTGATTCATGTGCGGATAGTACAAAAAGAACGATAGCTGTTAGAGCAGTTGTGTTAACCATCTTCATATCTCATAAGGGTATCATCTCACCAAATCTCCTCCTACATCCTCATCAACCCTCCCAGATCCTTCTCCATCTGTCTCAACCTCACCTGCAACTCTCTCTTCTTAACCTCCATCTCCTTAGCCTCCTCCTCCTCCCTCCTCAAATCTTCCTCCGTCCAAACATCACCATCCTCCTCTTCTTCCTCTTCCTCCTCATACCAGTCCCGATGATCCAGACTCGCCAGCTGCTCCGCCTGCTCCGCTACCTTTGCCTCGTAGTACGCCGCCGTGTTCTTCCCGTGCGCATGCTTACTCCTCAATGCAGCGATGCGCTCTCTCGCACCCGGAAGCTCATACACGCCGCAGAGCTTCTCTGCACCGCGGAGTAGGACGTTTACGTCCACGTCGCCCTTGCGGTCTGCCTCGCCGCGCCGCAACTCCTCGTGCATCTGGCCGCCCAGGACGGCTGCCACGGCCGTCTGACGCCGAGGATGTGTACCGGTTCGCGCGGGGGGTCCTGTCGTGACCTCGCCCGATGCCACGTTGAAGACTGTCTGTCGTCGGCTAGAGGACTTTTTCTTCTCGGGCTCGGTGGGCTTGAGGGTTGCTGCGGGCGGTGGGGGAGGGGGCACGGAGAAGAGGGCTCGCTCGTGGGGTTCGGTGTCGCGGATAAGAGAGGTGATGTCGTGGTTGGAGAGGAGGGCGTTGGTGAAGATCTTTGGTGGAGGGAATCTGAGACTCGAGGTTAGTGGTGAGATGGAAAGCAAAGAGCATGTGAAGATATGTACGGGAGAGAGTCAATCCCTTGGCATGAGTAGCCGATTTGCTCGAGATGCGCAGAGATGAGTGACATGGCGGGCCGTCGTATTCAGCCTATGCCAATTCCAGATAGTTCTAGTTTGATTTCAAGTAGAGCTCAAATTCTGGTGTATCTCTGGAAAATTGCCTAGAATATCTCGAAGTTGATCACAATGCTACAAGAGCTAGCTGGTGTTGACGATAGTGGAGTTTCAAAACAACCAACGCGTTATCGATAAACCCCACCTCGCCTCGAGTGCCACTTACACGCTTCCACAACCCATCTACAGAACAAGTATGAATACTTGGGTAATATTGAGTAAAGTATTCACTACAAGAAGGAGACTTTTACAGGTTTAAGATCATTGATCGCTTTACTAATGAAAGAAGACGCTAGCGGATAAGAAAAGAAAACCCAATCTATCCCAGTCTAGTGTTGCTTTGATAATAACAAGATATAATGCCAAAGCGGCGCCTTCGAGCGGCCTGCCAGACTTGTACCCATGTTTTCGCCGCATACATAATCATCTTTCTTTGTTCAAACATTCTTCTTATGCCTTCAACTAACAGATTGACATATAGTAACAGTCTAAAAGGTATCCCAGCGCAATGAAATCCAGTAACAATCCCATGCTCAGCCTGTCAAATTGGGTCTTGATGCTAATTCTATGCAAAATGTTCAACATCGTCTCTCATCAAATGCTTCTTCATCCTAGATACCCCTCTGGTGCACGAACTAACCATATGCATCGGGTAAGGCGGGCACAATCAATGGTCATCCGTTACCCCGTACCCCGTACCCCGGTAGACCCAGGGGTTAGCTGGTCGGTAGAGGCGGTGTCATGCACGTGGGTTGTAAAAAGGTGAGTCGTTATCGTCGTCAGAGGGACCCCTGGTCGCCTCTTGTCCTCGTAATATCATTAATTGTCATGCCTGTGATGGCCGGGTAGCATGACGGTTGTCGCAGCTGATATGGTGTTTGCAAGGCCTCGAGCTCTAACTTGAGCTTGAGTCCATCTCCATAATCTCAATAGCCCAATAGGGCAGTTCCCTCGCAAGATGCTGATGCTGGTGTGCAACAAGCTCATCTTCGCTCGAATCAGGTTCCTCGAGCTCCTCGATTCGCGCAGGGGGCGGGTCATGGAACAATAGGCTGGTGCGATGCATCTTCCTCCTCAAGCGGCGCGCGCTGGAACCGACTTCATTGGCGTCTAGCCCCTCACCCTCGTCCTCTGAATCGCTGAGTTCGCTGTGGGTTCGTTTGCCAAAGCTGCTACCCATGCTCATTCGACGGAACTTCCTGATCTGCTCGCGGCGTCTGAGAAATAGTAGCTCCTCCTCATCTAGTTCGTTTTCGACCTGCTCGTTATCGGAAGTTTCGTTGCTGCAGGTGAGATTCGAGAAATCCTGGACCATGGTCTTGTGTTCTTTCCTGTTCCGTGACCTTGAGCGACTGCGGTTGGATTCAATCTCGGTGGGTTGCAGCACATCAAGTCCTTCGCAGTCGCTGTCCATGGGGTCAACATCTTCAACAGTAAAATTGCAGGTTGCTGTTGCTGTTGCCGTAGACGTGATAGTAATGTGTAAAGTCTCGGCCTCTTCCGTAGCGCCGGATTTGTCGGAGTCTGAGCCTGAGTCAGATTCAGAACTATCCGAATCGCTGTCACTGTCGGTGTCGTCGGAAAGCTCAACGTCAGAATCGTCGATATCTGACACAGGCGGGCCAGCGGCGTTTCCTATGCTGTGTATACTGGGACTCCCCGACTCATCCTCGTCTTCGCTGCTGCTGTCCTCGTCACTGCTATCGTCAGGTAGGTTGGATGAAGAAGACGAGCGAGGGCTTAATTGCTCAGGACCCAGAGAAGGCTGGTAGCTAAACTGGTGGCCATCGCCGACAGGCTTGATGTTAGGGTCCGTAGCCAATGGCTGAAAGTACTGATCATGAAAGTCGGGTTGACGCCGAGGTTTTAGACTGATCTTGCGAGAGAAGGGCGGCGAGGTGGTGGGGGTATCGGGTGGTGAGTTTGGGTCAGCGGTGAGAGGTTGACCCTGGGCTTGAGGTTGAAATTGGGCTTGCGCTTGAGCTTGAGCTTGAGCGACGTTGAGATTTGGCGTTCCGGGCTGTCGCCGAATAATCTTTTTCACCATGGTTGATGTTGTGTATATAGACCTCGGAAGTTGAGGTCTAGTAGAACGTATATATTGGTGTGGGATGAAGATGATCCCAATCACGTCAAAGTATCCAATCCTTGACAGACAAGGACAGACAAGACAGACAGCAACTAGAAGCTGAGTCGTCTAATAAGCCTTGAGCCGCGACCTCAAAAAAGACCGTCAACAATATAAGTATCTTATCGATCAACGTCTTTCGGTTGGCGTTGATGTGGGGTAGAGAGGCGGACGGAGGCGAGCCGATCCGGAAGTAAAAAAGGAATAAGGTCAAGTAAGAGAGGTACTTGATTGAGGCCGGTCAAGTTGGTGTGAGGATGAGGTACCGTACGCAGAGACAAGAAGAGAGCAATAGCTACCCTCCAATGCCTTGGTTGGAGCGAAGGGAGAAGAGGATAAGAAGGGAGACAAAAAAACGGTAGGGGAAAAAATTGCAACCGTTTCTGTTGGCTGGCTACTGCAATGCAAGTGCTGGTAAGGTAAGGTAGGTAAGGTAGGTAAGGTATGTATGCAATCAATGCTGCTAGGGATAGGGATCCAATACTACGCGGGGCTGCCAGCAGAGCATCGCAGGATGCAATGCACCCAAGTGGTCAAGAGGGGAACGTAGATGGAGTCGATTGGGCCCCTGCTTCAGTCAGGTCAGGTTCAGGTTTGTCAGGGCTGAAGCGGCGGCGGCTGCCAGGCCCTTGTTATGCTGGCGCTGGCACCACGACTGAGTCAATTGATGGGGGGCAGAAGCAGAGAAACAAAATAGAATGGTTAGGGAAACAAAAAGGAAGAAACGGAGTAGGCGATGGACGTGGGACAAAGCCAAGCCAAGGTAAGGTAAGGTCTTATCGCGGGGCCGTCAGGTTCTCGCTTGGATCAGCTTTGGGCTTCAACACAGTCGATGTCGATGTCGATGTCGAGTCAAGCCGAATTGAGTCCAACAATCGGCCACAGGCAGCACCAATAGTCGTGATACGAGTGGCAGTAATAATAGTCGTGACGATGAGATTTTGGTGAATTCGTCCCAAGGTAACAATGATAATAGCGATAGTCAGGGAGTCAAGATCCAGAGGAGGAACCTCCAACACGGAGAGGATGATATACGGCTGGTGTTTGGGGTCATGATAGTCTTTTCGTAATAGGCGACTGAAACGTCCTCGTCCTCGTCCTAGGAGAGGGACCAGCTAAAAAGAAGTCGACAAGAGATCTTCTTTCGTCGGTCCGCTTATCGTCGATTTCCAATGCCCTACTCTGTACTGCGGCGACCCAAGCAGTTTTGGGGAGGGTCTCGTCGTCGAGATGAACAAGGTAATGTTGATTGTATCCTTTCTTGTCCTTCACTTGGAAGAGAATCAAGTGAAGAAGACAGAAGGGAAAAAAAGGAAGAGGGAAAGGAGAATAAGAAAGAAAAAAGTAAAAGAGGAGGGGAAGAGAAAGAGAGAGAAAAAAGTAATGAGCAAATGCGATGCAAGTGAGATGGCAAGCACCGGAGGGACGGAGGGGAAACAAACGGCTTTGATAGGCTCCGCTGCCTTGATTGATTGATTTGATGAATTGATTGACTGATTGCGCAAATGCACAACAGAGAAGAATCGTTATGTAGGTAATATTTTGGTACCAACCTGGTACGGGACGGTACAGCGACGATCGGTATAAGAGATATACAGTATGATATTGACTGACGATGATGCGATTGATCAAATGACGATGTCTCGACAGCCCGAATAACCACTCAATCAATGAGGCGAACAGACGAGCACCAAAGGGACTGTACTGTATCCAGATAAGGTTATGCCCTCAAACAAGCGATCAAGACCCTGCTGACCTTTGACCTTGGCAACTCAACAAGGAAAACCCTTGTACCGGAGCCTCAGGCGGGACGTGACGATCTCTTTGTGTTAAAGCGACCTTTTTTTTTCTCTTTCTTTCTCTTGTGCGGAGTGGGAGAGTGGATTGTAGCGCCGGGGCCGGGGCCGGAATCGGGACGGGGGTCTGTAAACGAGGAGGTTGGGCCGCCGTCTCCAAAGAGACGACGATACCTTAGATAGAGAGGGCAAAGCCAGAAGACAAAAGTCCTAATTGTGCCAACTGAATTGGCACAAGCTCGCGAGTCGCGTTTATGCCGTCACCTTTTTTATAACCAGTTGGGCTTGTTGCTGTATGCAGTTGGGTTGGGGGCCAAAACTGCATTGTAAGTGATGGATGGTTGTATAAGTAATCAACATCAGATCAACAAGCCGAAAAGACTCGACGATTCTGGAATGGCTACAAGATACCAAAGGTCTTGAGCGTGTTCCATATGTCGATAGCTTAGGTACAAGACCACACAGCGTTTATTATACCTCAATGGCAACTTGAACTTGTCTTGGCCCACCTTAGCTACACAGCAGTTGAGAAATAGACAGTGTAAATCACTGGAATACAATGATGCAATTTCTTCAAACACATGGAACGGCCCGCTGTGTTCTGGTCTCAAAGTTGACCGAGGCCAACACTAGCGTATGCCAACACAGAACAGCCTTGAAGTTATCAACCTGAGACATACATCAACCCTCAAAAGATTTGGACTTTACACATAGTGAAGACACAGATAAATAACTCAATTTGATATTACTCTCAAGTTCAAATAAACTCTTCTCTAAGCGCCACCGTGGACCAACCCATTCAACAGATCCAACAGGGGGTATCACCGACTTGACTTGGGCAGCAATGGACCATCATAGGGTCTTTTTTTCGCCCACAATAAACGGCACAGGCTGAGGTTTGATTAAAAAGTGGCTTTTTTTGTTTTGACACGTTGACAAAACTCTTAATTTCGATGTGCAGGATCCAATTGAGTCGTGCTGAACATTATGAGAGGACGAGGTTTAGATTGTGAATGTTGAAGTATTGTCTGGCCTCGGGCTGCTGGTGAGTTGGCAAGCATCAAATACCAATAAGAGACTGCTTGCTTCAGCTTGCATCACATGAAAAGTGCCCAGAATGCAACAAGAATCGGTAACAACAGGATCTAAGACTACATATACATATTATCCGAGCCAATATGATTTATGATGACTTTCTTTGTATTTAGGCCACAAATGTCCTCTGACGTGAGGTATAATCTTGAAAAATGTCACATGTAAAAGAAATTGATGTTAAGTCCAGTACCATAGTAACCAGGTTGTTAGGAATATCGGATATGACCTGACTCAAACACACACATAAAAACATCTTGACCCAAACTCAAGAGACAAATCAAAAGAGAGAAACATGTACGTACCTCCAAGTTACTGTCATGAACCCTTGAGGTACCAGCACCCATTGTCCGGTACCGAGACGCTGCTCAACGACCCATCATCGTCATCACGCAGATGCGTATTCCTCTTCTGCGAGAGATTGGGCCCCTCCAACTTGCATAGTCTGACAGGAATGGGCTTATCATATCGGCCGACTACCTATTGCCTACCGTCACGTACCTATCGTGAGTGCACACGTTGGATGGCATCATTGTCTAGCATTAGTGGGAGACAAGTCCTTGGCATTGGAAGTTTATCTGCAGTGTTTTGGATCAGATCATACATGTGTTACGAAGAGAGGCTAATCCTTCGCTTATCGCTTGGAAGTTCTTAGCTGAGCTAGGTGAATCTGTAAGTCATAATGAAGATCGCCCGAGTGCCCGTGTGCTGTAAGAGTGCGAATTTATAACCTCAATCATTGAGTGGACGTCTACAGTAAATGCTCAAAGGGGAACTTGACTGAAGAGAAAGGTTGATTTATAATAACAGTAAGCAAACCAAAAACCTCATATTGATAAGAAGAAAAGCAATTAAAACATCGATTGCCCGGACTACCCAAGTAGGTATCGATGTATAGGTACCTACGAAAGCCCCTTCACCCGACTCTCGGAGCGGAGACAAACACGAGCGGGCTGCCCCGCTTCCCCGTCTCAGTGCCCGGAGCCGCTGAAACTCAAATTAGATGGATCAATTGGATGGATTCTTGAAATCAACAAAACAAACCAGTTCACTTCCAAATAAACCACAATGGTAAGCAAAAACGTAGATAAATACTGGAATCAAATCATCGGGACTAATACATATTCTTTACTCTAGGCTCCAGACCCCAAACCTCCAGGGCGCAAACGTGGTAGGCCTGCAAACGCGTCCAAACCCGCCGTCGCCAGCGCGTCGCAAGATCGCCCCGAAGAATATGAAGCCGACGTCGAAGAAGCTGCGCGTCCAAAGCAGCGAGGACGACCAAAGAAACAAGCTGAGGCGCGAGAAGATGTACCAGAGGAGGCTGCAGAACCGGCGGATAAGCCTCGAAGGAAGCGCGGTCGCCCGTCACTAGAAGACAAGAATGCAGAACCAAAAACAACAGAAGATACGGCGCAACCTAAACGAAAACGCGGTCGGCCTTCGCTTGAGAAGAAACAGGATGATAAGGAGGTTGGGCAAGAGACAGTAGAAGATACTGGGAAATTGAAACGGAAGAAGAAGACGAAAACGACAGACGTTGAACATCTAGAGGAAGAACCAAGTGAAAACCCTCGAAAACGAAGGGGTCGCAAACCTACCGAACAACAAACTGAGCAACCCGAACCAGAAGAGCAGCCAAATGAAGAATCCCGGCCACGAAGAGGTCGCAAACCAGCTGAGCAACAACCCGAGCACCCTGAACCCGAGGAAGCAGAGCCAGCACCTCGCAAGAAACGTCGACGCGAAGCCCCAGAACCTGAACCTGAACCTGAACCTGAAAAGGAACCACAAGATGAGCAGCAGCCACGACGAAGTCCTCGAAACTCTTTACGTGATGTCGGTCCCCATGACGCTCATAACAAGGGTCGCAAGGCAGAAAAGTCCAAGAATAGGAAGGGGAACGTACCGCAAGAAGATGTAGCTGCAGAAGATCAACAAGGCGACCAACATCCCAAGAAGCGCGGCCGGCCAAAAGGGGGAAGACCATCGGCCGAGAAGTCAAACGAACAGCAACAGGAAGAAGAACCAGATACCAACAAGAAGAAAGGAAGCACCAAGGACGACGCACCCTCAGACTCAGACGAGCCCCTCCCCTCCCCGCCAAAACCATACCTTCACATCGCCCCCTTCACACGCACCATCCGCTCCTCCACAATCGCCGCAAAATGGACCCCCCTAACCGGCTCATCCCTCCCCGCCGCAACATCCATCCTCTCCCTCGCCCACCGTCCCATCCTCCAGCGCACATCCACAACGCGCAACCGCCGCACCCACGCCTCAGCAGCCCTGGACCTTGTCACGCGTCGCATAGAGCGCAAGCTCGCCCGCGGCCTGCCCTTCCCCCCCGCGTCGGCGACGACGCATCGCAAACGGGGCGGCGCGGATGCCGACGGTGGACGCGCCATGGAGCTAGACTTTGAGGCTGTGCTGGATGGAAAGACGGCGCTGGAGAAGCAGCTCGTTCCGGGGATGCATGCGGTTGAGCTGCTTAGGGCGGAGAGGGATAGGATGGAGAAGGAGCTTGATGCGGACTATGAGGAGCTGAGGAAGCTTGAGGCGAATGCAAGGGCGCAGACGAGGGAGCGTAAGGACTTGTTGCGCAAGGCTCATGTACTTGCGCCTACTTCACGACCTACGAGTCAAGGTCAAGACGCCTCCATCGTCACGGATACTCAGGAGGGAAGTCTCAAAGTAAGTATTATCCCCTCTTACAACATATATAAAAGCTCACACTTGGATAGGACCTCGTCGATACCCCCCTCGAGCCTCTAGCGCTACAACTCGCCGGCCACGCGGACAGCATCCGCGGAAACCTCCAGCAGGCCGACGGTGTAGCGCCACAGCTGAGACGTACAAAGGCAGCGTTGCAGGATGTGCTGCAGCGGTATTTGGAAGGGGACGCTTACGAGCAGGTTGTCTTGGGGTAAGATGTATTGCTCTGTATATGTATGCTAAACTTAAACTATGGGATGATGAAATGGGCTATCTAACGGATGATGAGGCGTTGGGGTATTGCTAGGAGTTGGATGAGCTTCGTTTACATGGATGGGATGCAATTGATCTTTGGCCTTGCGGTAGGCTGACTTGGGCACAAGGATAATACTTTTTGACAAGGAGTGAGATAGTCTTATAAGGCTGTTTCTAATAGACTACGTGGTAGAGCAGACGCTCCATCAATACTACGAATCACTACGGCGATGACCTACAGACTACATAAACCAAGCATGCCCATTCAATACTCATGGACAGAGTGCAAAGATGTATATGTGAATAGACAACCCAAAGAGATGGAGATCAGTCGCGGAACTAATACCCCAGATAAAGCATAACCCAAGTCTATCTATCTACAAGAAACGCTTCCAGTACCCTCATTCGTGCTACAGTCAACAGGAAACAAGACGAGCCATCGCAAAAGGGTATTTGTTGTGTGGGCAAGACAAGACAAAAGTTCATGATTCTCATTGAATTGGTTTCGAAAGAAAAAGCAGCAAAAAAGTTAAGTTTGTCATACATCCAGAAGAGTAATGTCAACCCGCCTGAGGAATTCTTCCTCCGCTAGATGCCTAACCAAGAAGTGACCAAGTGGTGATACATGTACATAGATGAGACGGCATATACATGAGCGTCGTCGTCAAGACATTTATCGGAGGCGGCGGGCGAAGCCAGTGGGCTTAGCGTAACCACCGGCAGTGGTGGTACCGTTGACGGGGTAGGGGACAACGGTAACGGTAGCCTCCAGGGTGGTGGTGGTGTCGCAGATCTCATCCTCCTCATCGTCCTCGTACTCAGGCTCCTCGTACTCCTCCTCGTAGTCGTCACCCTCCTCATCGCCAGAGCTAGATGTGCCAGTGACAGCGGCGTCAGGGGCAGCAGTGGTCTTGGCCTCGGGGACGACAGTGACATAGACGGTGGAAGCAGGAGCAGTGACGGTGACGGTCTCAGGAACACACTCGCCGGAACCGTTTCCGTTATCAGAGCCGTTGTCAGGGCTGTTGCCGCCGTTGTTGCCGGGAGTCTTGGAGCCATCGTCCTCCTCGTCACCCTTGCCAGTGCTGTAACCATCATCGGTCTTGGGAGGGTTGGTCTCCTCACCAGTACGCTCAATGGTCTTGGTGACGGTGCCAGTGGTGGTCTTGGTAGTGGTGGTGGTGGTGTCATCCTCAGGGGTACCATCGCCCTTGCTACCGTCGTTGGTGACCTCAGGGCCGGCAGGGACGGTGATGGTAGTCTGGAGGGTCTTGTGGATGGTGGTGGTGATAGTGTCATCGCCCTGGGTAAGAGTCACGACCTGGTCGGTGGTGTACTCCGAGACAATAGGGGTCTCGTCATCCTCCTCGCTGGGAGGGGGGTAGGCACCAGTGTTGATGGGGACGGGAGCGGTGTAAGGGGCAGTAAGAGTCTTGCCAGTGATGCCACCAGTCTCAGCCTCGTTGAGGACGGAGGTGTAGATCTCGCTGGCCTCAGTGACAGGGCAGACGATCTCAGTGAGAACAACGGTGTGGGTGGCAGTGGTGGTGATCTTGTCGGACTCGGGGAGCTGCTCAAAGGCAGTCTCGTCCTTGGAAGGGCAGTTGGTGACGGTAGGAGCGCAGCTAGTGATGGTCTCAACAACGGTGGTCTGGACGGTGAGAGTGGTCTGGTAGTCGGTTCCGTTGTCTCGCTTGAAGGCCATGTAGTGAGGGTAGTTGTAGGCGTTGGCCACGGCGGCAAACATGCCGATGCTAGCGACGACGGACTTCATTTTGAAGATTGGGTTTGGTTTGGCAGATTTGGTTTTTTGCGGTAGCTTCAGTTTCGTCTAAATGTCTGCAGAAATCAATTCTACAGTTGAGCAGCGAGCAAGACGCAGTTTTGCTTCACTAAAAGAAAGAATAAAAGTTGGAACGTGAGAAAACACTGGTTGCTGTTATGCTGGAAGGATCGTACTGGCAAAGCCGGGAATGAATGGAATAGTCAAAGTAGACTGAATGAGTGTGGGTGGTTGAGATAGACGAGACTGGAAGCAGGACCTGAGATGAGCGGGCAGGATGCGTTAGATATTAAGAGAAACCGGAGTCGGGGGTGGTACAAACTGGGCTTGAACGCCTCTTTTTAGCCTTCTGCGTCTTGCAGGGGAGACGACTGCGACCACAAAACACCGGACTGCCAAGCTGCGTTGAGCATGGATCTTGTGGTGGTCCACTGGGAAGCCCCTTGGATTTTGGAGAGAGCCAGGTAGCCAGGGTGCAGCATGTGGTCTGGCCCTGAATCTGGATGGCGATGGATGATGGTCATCTCCACAAGAAGATGCTCAGCCCAGTGATTCTCCAGGATCATGATGACTCGTCTCTTTGTTGGGGCTCGGCAGCTGGTGATAGAGTTGAGAGTCTGAAGAAGCGCGTAATTGTATAGCGTGGGCGTCTACACGACGGCGACGACGATGAGATGAGCCAGTGCTAGGGCAAAGGCTTTGCATTGGAGCAGGGGAGGCTTGTCAAGACTGGCTTTGGTGCCTTGGCCTCAGTTGGATTGGTTGCTGCGGAGTTGGAGTTGTCAAGATGCGCAAGGATGTGATTTTGATTGGAGATGTTGAAAGACCAACCGTTGGAGAGAGACGAGGTTCAATTTCGGTGGGGCGCAGTGGTACTTTCCACAAAGGGCATGGTTCAGGGGCACGCTGGGGACCTCGGGCCAGGGACAGAAGGGTGCAAGACCGGGGTATTTGGGGCTAAGGATGCACCTTTGGGGGCGGTCGAGAGTGAACGAGCGCCCTGCAATTTAGGGATCATTGCAGGAGAGTCATTGGAAGTCTGTCATCAATGCGCTTAGTGAAGCATCACGATGAGTTTCAATTTGTGTGAAGGATTGCTTAGTCTGGGCTGTGTTGTATATAACAGAATAGAAAGAATTAGAGAGTATGTATGTTTCAATATGAAAAATCAGTGATGGATTCTTTTCTTGTCTCTTTCACATCCTAGCGCCACAACGTCACAAACTTATGCAGGTACAGCACAAAACGTGAGACGCCACGCGGGCCAATTAAACGGGCTCCCGAGACTGTTAACTCGTAGCGTCCGCCACTTTTCAGATTACAAGAGTACAAAAACGACGCTGGGTGTTTCAATGGGCGCGTATGTGTATGTTTGTGTGCTGTATTCTATTCTTATAAAGGATTCAGAGTGCATGCATACGGTGAGGCTGCTTACTCTGACTCCTACTTCTTCAGCACCGCAACCCCTATCATGTGTGGTGACAGTTGCACCAACTTCTACTAGTCAGGGCAGTCAGGTAGGTAATCTCAGCCTTGTATGCTGCAATACGTATGCCGTGCCAGTCCACGTCCACTCGTATCAACTAGAAATGCCCGAGGGGATCGGCAAGCCTCAGTGGAAACACTCATAATTCCAACTACAGCGGGTTAGAGATCCCCGAATCATGGGATTTTTAGCAATATGGTCCTCATGCCATCCCCGGCGGTATGTGTAACCGGCACTCGATATGAGGCCATCAACACCAAGTCCAAGTCAGCAGAGAAGAGCCTAGAACGACAAGGTCAGACATTTTCTCACGCCTTGCAGCGGTTTCGGAAGAGCTTTAGAAACAATTCCATGTCCCTCGCATGTCATCGTCTTGACCGATCTTTCTACCTTTTACTCTGCCAAGCCCTTCTCCCGCGTCCTGAATGACTCAAGATTCCGACTGGCTGTAATCTGAGACGAATGCCTCGTCTCAGCCTCATCGGCACATCACAGACGCAGACGGCAGTCGGAAGTGAAAAATCAAGCCCAATGCTACCTTGCAACTCGTGAAAATGCACGGTGGATCGTGATTGCTGATCCCTAGGTCATGATTCCAACCAGCCAGATTAATCACCGAGCTGTCTTGTTTACCCCATTTGGCAAGTAGACGATAACTTCTGAGTCTTTGTTGATTGATGAGCAAATTTTGCAGTCTTATGCAGCTCCACGTATCACGAATCCTAGTAATAACCTCACTGACATGACCCAAAGTACTAGCAATGTCCCGAAAAAGAAAAAAAAAAAAAAATCTAGATGCATACGTGTTACGAGAAATCGTATCCGAGGGAACCAACTCTTCTACCATCATCTTCCTTCTCGTATATCGTTTCATCCCTCAGCCTCCCGGCCAGCCCGTTGCCTCTTTCTATCCGTATATACTATATCCCTCATCCCTGTCGTTTCAGCCAAAAAGGCCTCGGTCCCTCGTCGCAGAATAACAAGTCATTAACTCAGTGTCTCCACCCGCAAATTACATCTCCTCTTCCTGGCCGGCTTCAGCGGCTTAATCCCTTGGCGCGACGACAAGGTTGAGCTTGAGCTCGAGCTTGAACTTGACCGACCTTGAATCTTATCACACCGATCTTGATATTGATGCTGACATCTCTTATCAATTCTAAACGCTCTTAGCAAGGATCTGAAATTCAATTCTTATGGGAAGGAATAGAGCCGCTTGCTGCGAACGAGGTTTATTACTCTCCAGGTAATTTTAACTATGTCCACAGCCCAACATCTCATTTCGGTGACACATTTGGCCTTGGCAGCAAGTAAGCGGTTACGCTACCAACCAAAATCCCCTCAGATGAACGGCACAGGGCTCGTCCTCTGTATCCCACCTCAGCTAGAGTCGGCTGTAGACTGCACGTCCTGGGAGCCTCCAGATCCCACATGGCCTCACAATCCACAACCAACTGCATTGAGCAAGAGCAATTATCGCCATTCCCTGTCGTGTTTTCCGATCAAGTAGGGACCGAGATTGCCAGTCATTTACCGTAAATCGATGGCGTGGATGTTCCCTAGATCTCATCCTATCTCTCATTCCACTTCTTCGATCCTTGGTCGAGACTTTCCAGATGCGTCTACCAGAGTTCCGCTTGGGTTGACGTGCAGACCCGCGAGCTTTGTCAATCCTGGGCTACTCGTCTGATCTTGCGTCGGGAACAGGCTCGTCATTTGCCAGTTCTCCAAGCTTTCCACTACATCCTTGGCGTGTTGCTGCACCAGCCCGTCATTGTCCGTTCCGGCCACGTATTGCAGCGTCCTGACAATGTCTTCCCGGCTCTCGTCCGTAAGACCAAAGCCTAGCTTCCGGCCGGACTCCTTGGCGGCGTCGAGGGCTCTCACGAAGCTCAACACGTTCAGGATTGCAGCTCTTCGTAGAATTGCCGTCTCCATTTCTCGTTCCATCGCAAGGATATTGATGCAGAGATCGACGCTTGCAGATACAAGTGTTGGTCCAATGCCTCCAATGTTGGTCTCCAGGGCAGCGCCAAAGATGGATAGCGCAGATGCTCGCACACGAACATCTTCCGTACCCCTCTTACTCTCCCATCCTTGGAGGATCTGAGCCAGGATATCATTCCTGGCCTTCTCCTCTTCCGTCACTTCCTCGTCGTCCACGTCCATATCATCATCATCCTTTTTCTTCTTCATCTTCTGTAATTTCTCATCTCGAGCCTGTTTGGCCATAGTCTTTGGACGATACCCACGGCGTCCAGCGATAGACAGCAGCGTCTCACTGACTTGCTGAGCAACGTCGCCAGCAAAGGTCT
The DNA here is from genome assembly GCA_021655865.1 of Fusarium guadeloupense. NCBI lineage: Eukaryota > Fungi > Ascomycota > Sordariomycetes > Hypocreales > Nectriaceae > Fusarium > Fusarium guadeloupense. Next base: position 152,802 of record JAJJWM010000209.1, on the reverse strand, counting down.
CTCCTAGACGCTGAATCACTTGAAGCAGTGCTTCGCCAAACCGTAACCGTACATCCGTTGATGACTTTTCTTGTGCATCCAAGTAATGGTCTAAAAGCTCTTGTACCGCCGACTTGGGATGTTTATTCGCCAGTTGCGTGTAAACCTTAATGACTCGTAAGTTGATGTAATCGTCATTGTTCTCGAGTAACGTTGATAAAAGTACTGCAACGGCAGGAATGTCGAGGATTGGGCTGTCTCTTAGTATGAGACCGGAAAGTAGATTCAGCCCTTCGGATACAATTGGGGCCGGGTTATCCTCGCCTCCCGTGATATACTCCATCGCCAGTTTGTATGTCCTCTGGTCTTCGATTTGTCGTGCACTGGGTGCCGAGATCGGCTCATCATCTTGTTCCACTTCATCGCGATACTTGAGAAGTAAAGCCAGATTTCTTGCGGTAGGCGATACTTGCGCCCTATCTTCTTTGCTCAACCTTTCCAGGGCAGATTCGACGATCTTGAGTTCTTCTGGTTTGATATGTGACTTCTGAAACGTGGGCGCTGTGATGACGAGGTTCAATAGACTGAGTACCACTGCGAGCAGGTCATCTCCTAGCCTTGATCGTGCATCTGCCGTAAGCACCTGGCAAACCAGCTCCAACAACTGATCAAATTGGCTCACAAGCTTCTCGGGTGTCTTGTCCATGAGCTTTTGCAGAACAGTAACTTCGTAAAGGTTTTGTAAGGTTGAATCTGACCTTTCTCTTTCCAGGTGCAAATCAATCTTGACATCTTCGTTCTGCTTGTCGACTGCTTCGATCCATCGTTTCAACAGATTGAGGAAGATAGAGGACACTTCTGCGACAGAACAAGAAGTTGTTACAAGTTCAACCAGTTTGATTGATTTGCCTTCAAGCTCATTCCAATTCAGTTCGATGCCTGTTGTAGATTCAAATCTTCTCGGTTCCACAGCCTCAATGTCTCCCTTGCCTTTGAGTCGATATTCCCAGGGCTTTTCTGTTCCATCCGCAGCACCTTTACAAAGAAGATTTCGAATGAAAGGCCTAACACTTTCTGCATTTCCGAATAATCGCAGGTAGGCTTGTAGTAATGTGCGAGCAGGCTTGATAAAGTCCTGCTCAGTGGCGGATGGCGGATTTGACCACGAACTGAGGACCCAGATCTGTACCAGCACGAGTCTTAGAAGACGTCTACATAACCCAGGTGACGAATTAGAGATGGCCAGAGTTTTGAGACGCTGCAATGATGTCTTGAGAGACTGTGAGGATACAAGAACTCGGTCTCGGCTAAGGTCAACAACGTCTTCGTCCTCTTGCTTGATGATGGTCGAGTCAGAGTTCTGAGACGACCGCAATGACGGATTAATATTCTGTACTAGGGGCTGAACAAAAGAGTTCCATCCAGGTGTTCCTAAGGCCGGGGTTCAGTATATAGTCGAAGTCAATATCTTTGGTCACTTACCAGGTGCGCCATATTGTTTACTCCCCAGGATACCATAACCCACGATTTGCGACGCAGTTTTTGCTAGGTCAGGTCCAGCTTCCCCATCGATAAGCTCAAATAGCTGTCCTGAAATGCCTTCAAACCATGCCTGCGGAGTCATGCTTGCTGGAACCGATGAAAGCAGTCTCGTTGCGACAGCGACACCTTCATGTGTAATACTAGCACCTTGCTTCCTAACTGCAACTTCGGTTTCAGCAGCTTTACCAACATTGCTAGGATGCACTGAGAAGACAAACTCCATGGTCCCGCGAACACCGCCTGGGCGGAGCGGTATGAGAGTAAGAGTTTGGAGGAGCGGATCTCGAAGCCATGGTGGTAGAATAGATGGTTTGATGAGGGTATTGAGAGCAGGCAGAAGCTTCCATATTTCAGTGCTCGAGTGTGTTAGTATGTTTGAATTCTAGGATGCGTGACATAGAATTGCAACTAACCTATCAATGAGTTTATTGTATTCTTCGAAACCAGCTTTCCGGGTATCAGCATCAATACTTGGGTCAAAAGCCTTCTTTCCAGCTTCTACTATTACTTCAAGTATCTTGGGCTGTGCACTTGCAGAAGAAGAGGAGCTCGCCATGGCATTAGGTCTCAAGTTGGAAAAATCAGAGTTTGGTATAGGGTGTTTGTCATCATGACCCAAGAGCTCCAGCCTTCATGTGCACTAAGCACTGTATTTACTGTGGGGAGGTTGGGCAAGGTCACGTGCAGGCGCGCGTTGCTGTGTGGGACCAACCTTTCGTCGCGTCTCCCACTTTCGTACACTGAACTTTCACGTCAACAACCACTTCGCGATACTGTTCGGTTCTTAGGATTATTTACTGGAGATACGACTACCGCCTGAACGCTCAAGGATATAATATGGATCAGCATTTTGAAACACCCGACGCGGGCAAGAATGACTCCTTCACTGCAATCAGCAGACATATCAACACGCGTGACGCCTCCCTCACAGTTCTCCGGCCCTCGTTTTCGCAAGAATGTCTATTGTAGACCACCTGTTCCTTTTGGTTACCCGAGCATATGCCGCTCTCGAGCCTGTAACAGGACCTCGTGAATGCCGCAGCTGGATTATGCCGGTGTAGCGCGTTCTTTTGAAGACGTACCAGGCAGGACGGGTGAATGAGGTTCGGGACTTAACCCTAAGAAGATATCTGGTTTTCAAGCCTTGCGCTCTTGTCGTCCAAGTCGTCTTATAAGCCGGCTAAGCACCAACAGTCGTGATATGCCCGCTGAAAAGTGGGACGATCGGCTCGCGGCGCCAGGCCGACGGACAGGCGAGGAGGGCAGTCCAGTCACCTTTTGGTGCGTGAGAGGATCGGTGCCATGAGTCGTTGTGGTAAGAGCCTCTGGTCTGAGGACGCTCGTCAGCCCTTTCCACTGGAACCAGCACATCGGTCAAGAGTAGACTGTCTAGGAGATGCGGTTAGCTTTGGGTTCTTGGAGATATGACTAGCTTGGCCACTTGGCCATACTGCTCGCTTGCCCATTACGCCCAAGCAGCTGAGGAGTGGAGCTTTGTTTTGATCTCAAACAGTCAGTTTACGAGTTTCATTCGACTCCCGAGGCATGACCTGTCGGAACTGCCAGCTAGGGTAATTCCAGCTGGCGCAGCGGGCAACTCGTGGAAACATACAGAAATTCGATGACTGACACTCCTCGTCAACTAAAAGTCCCCGGTCCTTCGAAGCTGCTGATGGCATGGCGCATTGCTGCACTGGTTCACATCCACCCAACCCCTCGGCTCTTTTCGCTCACTGGACCACACCATAGCACTTGCTCCCGGTGTGTGACGCTTTGCGTCTGGTCTGACCAAGCGCATCAACCTCCAGCCATGGGCCGCAGTCCCTTGGTCATGATGGGCGCCAGCACACCTGCGAGGATCAGGAGGTCCCAACAGGTCCCTCGAATCAACCGAAAGGCTGAACTCGAGACGAGAGGGTGGTTTTTATGGATGTTTTTTGTCCACCCGTCAACGCCCCCCATGATCTCTTGCTGGCGAGACATCTGGGGAGGAATCAAAAACCAGTCCTTGTTGGCAGCGCGATTCACACAGAAGGAGTCTTTTCGTCAGCGTCGGTGGGGTTTCGAATTGTGTTCTGGCATGACAGCTTCTGATGGAGTCGTGTTGGCGAAGGTATTGAATCATTTGGGATTGACAGCACACGAAACAGTCTTCAGCTTTGCAATGGCTGGTCTCAGGACAATACTCGCAGTTGACGTTGGAAGCAGCGCCGGGACCCATCTCGAGTTGGAGTCAAAGTTTCGTGCTTGTCTGGTGTTGTGAAAGACCCTTCTGTTGAGCTAACGTCTACGATTCCGAGTCGCACTGATGAGATTGGGTGGTACTATTGGATCTAAGGACAGGCCTAGTCGGATGGGTAGTCCAGGCTGTTCTCTCGCCTGAAAACGGTGTGGAGGACAGCCCCCCGCGGTGAGGGGATAAGTCTACCCATTTCCCTGATTGTCTGATATCGTGCTAACAGTTGAGCAGGACCAAAAAGGGGTCTAAGCGTGCCGAGTTCCGTCGTGGACTGGACTTATATACCTTTGGTAAGTCTGAAATTCCTTTGGCGAAACAACATGGAGTCAACTGTGGAGCTGGCGTAATCTTGGTTCGGAGCCGAAGGATCGGAGAATAAAGTTGCGATGATGTCATGATAGCCTACGTTACATAGCCTGGTACTTTTAGCATTACCTAGAATTACTAGAGTAACCAAGCGTTATTGTAAGTTTCGTAGTATCAATGCGCTTGTATGTCTTGTAATTAGTGTAATTAGTTCGTATAGTAACTAGTTGATCAGCCCTAAAACTTGGCAGTGTGGAGTGTTGGAGATCTCTCCGTCTCAAGCAATTACTGGGTGCGGTAACCACGGGAAGTTTGCTTTCCTCCTGGTTGTGTTACATGGACCAATGGGAACATCCGCTCGTTGGTGATGTCACATAATGCAGGAACTTGTCTTTGATCATGTAAACAAGATTGTTTTGTTTTATACATCCTCTTCATAACTAGTCCAGTCATCTCCTCTCATCCTCTGCTCTATCTTGGCTTCTCTTCTTAGCAGAAGCTTGGTGATTCTGCAGAAAGATCAATACTGTCTTTTACATTCATCCACCCATCATGCTTAAAATAGCATTCCTGGGCCTGGTGCCCGCCGTTATGGCCATCCCTGCCGCAGCTCCTTTTGCTGAACCTACTGTCTACCGTAGAGTAGCCGTTGCAGCGCCTGAACCTACTCAAGTGTTTGACCTTGAAAGACGCGACATCATTGACGATGTAGAGAGTTATGTTGGCGGTCTTGTCAGCGATGTCCAAAGCAAGATTACAGGATGGGTCAACTCTGGCATTCTTGATTTCCCAACTGGTTTTCCCACTGGCGATGAAGTTAAGGAATCAGCGGGCATTGACGACAACGATTTGGAAGCACAGCCAACGCAGGTACTCAATATTCCGTAAGTTTACGCTCCAAACTAAATTATCGTCAATGATTAACCAAAATACAGTCCATATGGTAACTGGACAGACGACGGATGGAACGTTCGAGTACACGGAAACGTCTACAAGATCCCGGACCTCGATCAAGATAAGATCGACGACCTCGTTGACGTCTTCCTTATCGACACGAGTGTTGAGGAACTCCCAGAACCCCAGAAAGCTCAGGCTCGAAATGTGACCAAGTCGATTTTTGTTGTGCAACAGAACGATGTAAGCGTTCGAATGAACTTTGTCAACAACGTTGATGTCTCCCCGGACGAGAGCGGCGGCGCCATCGATGCGGTAAGTAATTTGACTTCATACCAACAGCCGAGTTACTAACAATTGTATAGAGAGGAGGCTCGCAAAACATCACCATGCCATACAACACAACTCTCCAAGGCGACTTTGACGCTTTCGTCAAGCTCAGAAACACCACTGGTGCGAACAATGGCTACCTAATCCCTGGTAATGAGACATCCAAGATTCAGACTCTCAACGTGTATGCAGAGGGGAGGAACAACAGCGGCAACTCAACTGCCTACCTCGTCCCTCCCAAGGGAATAACCATTATATCAGATATCGATGACATTCTGCGCGTCACAAAGATATATCAGCCAAAGGAGGGCCTGCTCAACACCTTTGCTCGTCCGTTTACAGCATGGATGAACATGCCTGACATCTACGCCAACTGGTCGTCTTCGATCGAAGACTTGCATTTCCACTACCTCACGACAACGCCCGAACAGGTCACACGCAACTACATGAGCTTCATCTACAACACCTACCCGCTGGGTTCATTCGACACGCGCCCGCTAAACTTCTCAGACGTTTCAGCGACACTATCCATCCGTCGCTTCTTGCTAGACAAGATTTTCCAGACCTTCCCCGACCGCAAGTTCATCCTCGTCGCCGACACGACCAACTCAGACGTGATGAAGGACTACCCGGCCATGTACAAAGACTACCCAGACCAGGTGCAGTGCATCTTCCTGCGCAACACATCCGCCACCGATAGCGGAAACAAGTTCCCGTATAACACCAAGGGGTTCGAAGATATTCCCCAGGACCATTACATGTTCTTCCATGTGCCTGATGATATTGCCAGGCTGGATATTGCCAATGGGCAGTGCTACAACAGCTCCATCAAGCAGAATGTGACGTTTGATTACCAGGGACTGCCCTTTGGATCGATTGATGATGACAATGCGGCGGCAGGCGGAGCTACCCCAAGAATGGCTATGGTTATTGCAGGATTGATGGCTGCTACTTTGGCGGTGATGGTGTAATTGGGACAGGAAGGAGTTATCCGGTGGGATGTTATGAACCTGAAGACTGCAGTATGGTTACGTTATTGTAGTATGATTATGATTATAATGATTACGTTGAATTCTTCTACCATTTGCTCATTCTCTATCTGCTGGCCAGCCATATCGGAGATCATCCAGTTAGGAAATTGCTCCGTGATGACTTTTCGGAGCATTTTGTTAGGAGAGCAGACTGTCATCAATTTAAGATTCAGGGTCCATGTATGAATCGTATGAGAACGGCATCTCCATCACCTTGATCGTATGCTCCCCCGACTCATGGTTATAAGCATGGTCCCCCGGAGAATAAGAAGAGCAAGGTCCGTGTTTCCATTCCATCGTGGCTCCAAGGCAACTGAATTACCAAGCCACTAGAAAAGTCTATGTCTACGCCTCGGTACTATATATACCGAGGCAGATGTTGTGATCTACAACGTAGTACGGTGACTCCCAAGCTAGAAATAGGAATTGAGTCGCTATCAACACTAGCAGCTGCAGTAAAAAACAAAAGTGGTTGGCTTGTTCGTGGCATAGAATTCGAAATTTTAATTCTCTCATCGTTCCATGCCTCTTCTGGAACAGGCACGATAGGGGACCCTCATTCAACCATGTTATGAGCCAAGCCATGGGGAATGGGCTGATGTAAGGTGCTATAGCGCATAGGCGAGATCTGCCATCTCTGTTATAGGTAAGCATTGCCAGGGTTAAGGCCGAGCTCAACGATGATTGCTTGCTTTTCTCTTGTTTTCCGTCAAGCCCCGGATCTAAATGGAGGGTTCCAAGAGCTGAGAGGGATCATCAGTTGTAGCTAAATGATTATCCAATGGGAAAACCCATTGACTCCTGTCAGCTGAGACATTGAGGCTGGCTAGTCGTCAATCTTAGCGAGGTGTGAGGTGTGTAAGCAAAGGGAGTCTAGGTAATACTCGAGATAGCTTCAAATGGAGGCCATCTCACCTCAGGTTAAACTGAGCCCAGCGGGGACTGGTGCGGAATGCGGATGCTGCTTCCCTTTGCGCGAAGCCCTGGACCTAGAAAGTGCTTTAGTGGAGACTATTGCCCCTGATTAACCAGTTGACAGCGGCTGATATCCATTCGCAACGGTGCTAAGGTAACCGCTAGGGTTCTGTACCTGCCGCTGAGCGGGCATGTTCCTGGCCCAAGTCTGTTCCGTCCTGTCCGGCAAGAACAGGCTCGAGTGTCTCTTTCCCGCCAGGATATGCCCGTGCTCAATTGGAAACAGGAAGAGCCAAGTGACTGTTCACATGTCACTATTCGCATCTCTTTTGCATCTCGCACAACTTTCTCCACTGACAGTCAATTTGAAACAAAGGCAAAGCAAAGCCACATGCTAGCACGACATTCTGCATCCTCATCCTCCCGCGTCTCTCTGCGCCTACGCGGTTCCATTGTTCATTGTCTCGTTACACACTGTAGGGGAGATCCTGACGGTCCGTTCAGCCCGCGGGAGTAAGCGAGCGACTGACCAAGCGTTTAAAACAACCCGTTACTGGACGGCGGCAATTCTTCCCTCACCTTTCTGTGTTCGGCACCTAGCCTACGCCAGCCAAGCTAGTTCAGCCTGGATGGAGCCCCATCGACTCATTGGCACCGCCCTCTACGCACAAGACGCCAAAACCGTTGCACTTGATCCCTATTGAGACAAGCCGGCCGGTTGACCAGTAGCTTAGCCTGCCAGTTATTGCTGCGCTAGCAAGCTACTGTTACAAACAAACGGCTCCCTCGGCTGCGGCTCTCAAGTCACTTCCTTTCTCACCAGTCCTGCATCGTTGTCGGCCCTCTAATTACAGCTCCCGTGGGCATCGTGATTCAAGTCTTGCTTGAGCTAAAACTCGAGTTTCTTGTTGGATAATCCCTATCGGTGGGTCCACAGCACAGGTACTTCATCCTGAGACAAACAACGACTGACTGATAAGTATTGCGGGCAGACAAGGATCATCAGACGAGCTCTTTTTCCGAGGTACGCCACATCTCACGACTCAGCCCTGGTCTCTGCGTCTTCATCTGATGCCTCGACATGATCTCGCGCGCCTAGAACACAGTACTGACTCGCCCCGTTAATTCATCATGACCCAATCGTCTTAAATATCACATCACATGTCGTGTACGCTTTGAGCGGATGATCGATACGGAAAGAAAAGAGATCAAGTACTGCCTCGTCGTTCCCAGAAGGGAAAGAGGCCAAGAAATCAATTTCCCGGCTCCAGAACGGCCAAAAAGATAACCAATTGTTCCCATACCCAGTGAAACACATTCGCGCCTGTTACATGATTTCCGGAGAGAAAAGAAAATGAAGAAGAAGAAGAAGGCCCAAAAAACAAAGCCAATTCCAGAATGGAGCCCCCCATCTCCAAAAATATTCAACGCAGCGCATGGGTATCTCGGGGAGGTTTTGTTTGCTTGCGGTCTTGCTCCAGCCACCAATCTCCCGCTCCATCCAATGTTGAGCGTCGCAGTCAGAAATCATACACTGCATACGCCCAATGGCGCGTTGCAATACGGTCGGCGGTCAAGAGAGAGAGGTATGGCACCCTGTCCTCATGTTTCCGTCGGCTCTCAATAGTCCAGTCTTTGCTCGTCCACAATTATTTCCCAAGCTCTGTCGTCGTCAAATCGCAATTGAGGGGATCCTCTCAAAGGACGTCCCTTGTGTACCCCTCAAGGGCACTCTGCTCTACTTCTCAGAACCGATGATGTGACAAGATCCCCGGTATACCTGGCATGGCGCTTGTTACGGGGATCGATGGTGGTGGTCGGTTGGCTTTATCCCTAAGCGTCCAGTCATCGCCGGGTTCTGAAGGAGCCACAAGCTCCATTAGAGTATATTGGAGGATACCATCGAGAACCTGCGGTACAACAATGTCTCGAGGAAGACTCCATGAAGGTAAAGACGATTCTTCGTTATCGCGCCCATCGGCCTAAGGACCCCAGTCAGCAAACCCCGGATAGCTATATAAGCAAAAGCAACCAAACTTACAAGACATGAAGCGCAAGGCGCATTATTCACCCAAACCCAGTTGGGACAGTTGTGTGTATAAAAGTACTTGCATCGGTACTTGTAAAAACCACCAGCACCACTCATTGTGTTGTTGAAGACAGAAGAGATCTGTATGGCACGGACGGAAAGGGATCGGAAAAGGTATGGTGTGAGTCAATGGACAACAGGAGATTGAGATGCGAGGCAGACTCTCTTATAAGAGCTACCAGACAATGAAAGGAAGTGACGTGAATACGGAGGAGAGTGGACTAGGCTGGGGAAAGGGTCGAACGATGTGCTTTGTACTACGGATGCAGTACCGCTGCAGTGCGCATGTCAAGGATTCCCAGCGCATGGCGGAGCTTCAAGCGGGAACGGGCTGGCATGATCAAAAGGTGCGTACCGTTTGCTCGACGGAATACTACTTGCAGACTCGGACTGCTGACGTCTTGGGGACAGCTAAACTCGATGGCGAATGGCCCGCTGGCGTCGCAATGCCATGCAAAATGGCATTGACTGATGCCAATGCCCCCCCACTGGACATAACGATGCGATGCAGTGGAGACCACACCCGTTGTAGTGATGACAGACAGGGAGCCCCTGCGAGCTCCGCAAGAGGGCTGTTGGGCACCTCTTGCAAGAAGCCAGGACGTTGTATAGACGGACAGGAAGACATGCATACTGTTCGACAACAGAGACAACCAACGACAACCAACCAAAAGGGGTCATTTTCAGCCAATGTTTCGGAGAACAATTAGAGGCTTTGCACCACTTTCGTTGACAGGCTCGGTCCAGTACAATTGATATGACCGGGGAGGATGCCCAAGCGCTTCCACAGCTGACTAGACAAATGTTATTCAGCATTAGTGGCATTCAAGTGCTGCAGTTCCCGCCTCAATCTGCTGCTGAGCGAACTCTACAGTCTGTACCTACTGAAAACTAATGGGATGGGCCGTCAAAGCCATGTCAACAGCTTGGACGGCGTGTGGTTCGTCAAGAGTCAAGACGTGGGGCCATGGGACGAGAGCTCTAACGGGTGTAGTGTCCGGCGGATATGGCGTGAGGTTAGACCTGACAAGGGAGTGTCTGCTCTAGTCTGGGGAAAGGACGTACCGCCTGTCATTGTCATGTCCAATGATACTGAGCATTCATCCATCCATCCCTCTCGGAGTCGACCTTGTCTGAGACGATGCACGATGATTCCCCCCTTCCACGGACCACGCCCAAGCAAGCCCTTAGGTCCACGGCAATCACATTCGCCCGACGCCGCATAGCTACCAGGGCAAGAAACCCTCAATGGGGAGGGCGTGTTTGGTGATTTACGCTGTGTGTATATGCTGTGGTATTTTCGGGCCTGTCGGCGCTATGGTTTGAAGCCACTTGGGCGCGAGATCCATAGTCAACGGTTGGCTTGCTGGTCGTCCCATGTTACCATGCGTCATGCCACGGGCAGAGCATGGGCAAAGAGCCGAGCGTCGGGCGCACATGGCATGGTTTAGGGCCAGGCAGGCCATGAACAAGACCACTTCCACCTCGTCCTTTGGCGCTTGAAACGGGGACTTTGTGGGGAGGGGATCTTTGAGGCTGAAAAAGAAATGTTCTAAGAACACCTTGGGTGCGATGCCAATGCGGCCCAGCATCTGGAAGGGAAAGGGACGGGAAAAAGCAAAAAAAAAAAAAAACCACCTTCACAGGTGAAGGGACGGGATCCACAAAGCGCGTGGCGCCGCAGTTTCGCTTGTGGGTATGCGAAGTATATCTCGATATGTACTTGTCGGATAGGTTCAGATGTTCGTGATGGCACTTATTTTTATCTGCAAGACTATCACAAACATGTGAAGGGTCGACAGCGTGGTATCGAACATCAAGGCTGCCGGACGGCGAGACTGAAGCTTGCTACGTTGAGCAAGGCCTGAATCGTGGTGAGTTGATAGTTTGACTTATCATGAGACATTTGAGAGACGTCAGTCTGAGGACTGACCTGTTTGGTCAGGGACTGGGCTGTCTCGTGTTGTTTTTTGCAATTTCTATCAAGCTTCACCGGCACCTTCGGATGCCTCCACTCGGAAATTTGCCGTTCTACCTATCTTCATCGAAGGAACTTTCGTGGTTGGGACAGTTAGAACTAGCATTAAAACCACGCAAAGGTTAAGCGCATTGACAGAGACAGGGTCCTGGGATAGCTTCCCATGCGCGCCATGATCTTCCGGCATAGAACCTGACAGGGCTAACTACGTATATAGCATTCTTCGCCTTTGTGGATTTTCGAGATTCCTATCAGCCAAGCAGCATGCACATTTGACACAACTTACAACCTCTTTAGCCCGCGTGTGATCTTTGGCCTTCCCTTCCTTATGCGTCATCTTGCCTTCTTCCGCTCCCCCCAAAGCTTTTGGGACCAGGGGGGAAAACGCAAGGAGCTATGGCCTCCTCATATGGGGTGCGGCCACAACTTCCAGGAAATGCCTGCAGCTACAGGCAATGCTCTCCATATTATTTATCCTCCGGGACTATCATCTGTGTCTAAAGCTCAAACTCTTACTAGGGATGTATAACATGTTTGCAACTATACGGCGATGCTTGAGCTTACTTTATTAGCCCATCGATTGACCTTTCCTAGGTCTCCAGCGTGGGCAGTTTGCTTAGACCTGCCACCGAAGTGGGATTTTGAACCGATTCCCCTGATCTGACAGTACTGACAAGGTTATCCCTCATTGTGACCAGGCTCGACTGCAAGCATATCACCAAGCTGTGATAACAAAATCGAAGAACTGATTGATCCTGGCGAGCAAGCAAACATGAATGTCATTCATCCCCGCTTTCCGAAAATAGCTTCGCATCGCCTATCAATGGTGTTGACCAAATCGACCTTGTCGGTAAACAGCCTCGAAGCAGAAGCCATTAGCACAACAGCTCGTTCTCACGATTGTTCCGACCTGAAACTTATAATTTTGCATATTACAGTGCATCTGTGGCGTCTCAAGCCATGTTTACCAGGGAAAAGATCTGCGTGGCGAGTGTCTGGACCAAGCGACTATGGACTTGTCCATGTTTTGAGTTCACCTTGATCACGGCCTTTAGGCCAACTCATACATGGTTGCCCTATCAGGCCCCCTCTTGATACTTACTGGCTTATGTTTGTTATCAGATCATTGACATCTAGAACGCTATGCGGACTTGAGGTTATGGTGATCCCAATTGCATCGTAGTTAGTGATATTCTAGACTTTGAGTATTACTCGCGTTGCTAACCTCACCCAGGCGTCTACACGCATGCACTTCGTTTCCTTTCTTTTTCCTTCTTTTTGCTTTTCCCTTCGATCTCCCGCCTCCACAGTAACCGATGGATGAGGGGAGCCCTGCTAGCCCTGTCTTTTTTGACAACCCCCTGGTAATCCACACCCAGGTTTAGCAGGCATATCACACATCATCACCCGGGACTCTGACAAAAATCGGAGTTAGAACCGTTGAGACTAATATTTAGACTGCATCGTTAACCGCGGCGAGACGGATGTGCAGCCGCCCCCTCTTGCAAGGATGGGACGCCTTGTTTGTGTTTGCATCACCAAATGACCTTGAGCATTCATTCATATTGACGTGCTGTTTTGAGCAAAGCTCCGCTGACAACCTCAACATCGTATAGCAAACAATCGGGGCTGGGAAAAGAGGCAACAGTGCTGTTGTACCAAGGCCCAGAACAAGTCATGCATGATACTAGGGAGGTATCAATATTACAGAACTGCGTGAGTGCTTCAGATACTTTGATAATATTTCATCTACCAGATTACCATGGCACCAATGTACTAACAATGAGCATTTCTATTCGCCGCCACACATCTGGCCCGAGGCTCATCTTGTCGTCTCTTCTCTCTTTTCCACCACATAAGACGCGCATTAAATAAAACAGCCCAAAAAACGCCTGCAACCCCCATCTCGCTCGGCCACACCCTCTCTCTTGATAGTCTAACGGCGCTGCAGCACTCTAGCATCAAATAGGCAAGGTAAAGGAAACCATTGAACAGACAGAGAGGGGCGTGGAGGGAAGCAATATGAAGCAGAAGAAAACAATCCAACCGACCAGCCAACCAGCATAATAATGGCTGCTGCACATAAAACGCCGTGCTCGACCAGTCAAAATTTGAGAATTTTACAAGTTTAGGCTGGGATGGACAAGGGAGGGGAGGCCTTGTCGAGGTTGTGGCACATAATACTATCTCCTCCGCTCTTCGCAAAAAGATGTTGCTCCTTCGTTGGTCAATGCTGGATCGAGCCGCCGTGATGGAGGGCTGCCTCCCGCACGCGCATAAGAGGGCTAAGCATTGGATAATCATGGAGGATCGATCGCTCACTTTCCAACCCCTGCAAATGCCGGTCTGTTGTCGATTGTAGGTAGGGAGGCTTGTCTCTCATGGGTTCCTGCAGGAAAGGCTTCATCTGCCAGCCTTCATGGCCTCCTTGCGGCGCTTCTTCTCTGCAGCGCGTGCGAGAGAACGCTTGACATCGCCTTGCTCAAAGGAGTCGAGGTCGTAATACGTGGGGGCAATCTCCTATAAGAGCTGTTAGTAAAGCTGTACTACTGTCGAAAATGCACGATTCTCCATCAAGAAGAATCAGCGGGAGAACGGGAACGACTTACCAATAGCCACTCGGGTCGGATACCTGTACATGTTCGGATGTATTGCTTGGACGTCAGAACAAACTCGTTGTAGAGGACCCAGTCGAATTCAGTACGCAGGACGGTCGAGGGGTGAATCAAGACGGCCTGGTCGTCCTTGACAGTGCGATACAGCTTGCCCGAGCTCTCCTTCATGGCAACCTGCATGAAGAAACCAGCGAGCAACGCGCGTCGGATGTTGGTGTAATAATTCTTGTCCTCGAAAGGCGTCGACATGAGCTCAAGGCCGTTCGTCTCCATAATGCGCTTGAGCTGAGAGCGAACATTGTCGGCACTCGAGAGATGTCGGAACGAGAGGAAGTGCTCGTGACACCACTGCTTGACGCTGTTGGGGTCTGATGTCGCCTGGCCCTTGAAGGCGTGGTAGGCATTGAGGAGCGTGAGGTGATCACCGTCGGGGTGAGCGAACTGCGCCTTCATCTCATCGGCACGCTTGCGGTTGTTGGCGGGGCGGGTGAAGATTTGGGGGACCGACAGGAGGGAGGTAATAGAAAGGATCTCGTTTGAACAGTAGAACTCGGGAGAAGAGATAAGCATGACAGCCAGAGCGGGATCAAGAGGAAATGCCGATGCCATGCTGCCGAGAGTAGTCAGCTCACCGTCGTCGTCGAGGCAGGCGAGGTAGTTGAGTTCCTCGAGGGCTCGCATCATGGTCTCGGGAGCGGGAGGATCCATAAGATCGAAATGGACGAGATCTTCAACGCCAAGCTTCTTGAGTTCCAAGACAGTATTGGCAAGGTTGGAACGCAGAATTTCGGGGTACGTCTGCTCGATAAGCTCCTTCTTGAAGGCCTTCTCGGTGTATAGGCGGAAACACTTTCCAGGCTTGGTACGACCGGCACGACCAGCACGCTGCTGGGCAGAAGCCTTGGAGATGGGCGAGACGAGGAGCGACTCGACACGAATTCGCGGGTTGTAGATCTTCTGCTTGCTGAAACCGGGGTCTACGACGTACACGATACCGTCAATAGTCAAACTGGTTTCAGCAATGTTGGTGGAAACGATGACCTTGCGACCGGGGCGTCCGCCCTTGCGAACAGGCGCGGGGGCCTTGTCGAAGATGCGCTGCTGCTGGTGGGGAGGTAGGGTACCGTAGAGGGGATACACGGCGAGCGGGCCGGCGTCGACCTCGCGCATCAACTCGTCGGCTTCGAGGCTGATCTTGCGACAAGCGTCCTCAATTTCATCTTCACCTGTCAGAAACAGCAGGACATCACCTTCGGGCTCCGAGGCGTGAATCTGAAGAACAGTTCGGATGGCGGCCTCGACATAATCGCGCTCAGGCTCAGGAGTGTAGAAGATCTCAACAGGGTGGGTTCGACCGGGGACAGCGAGCAGGGGCGCATCGTTGAAGTACTTTTGAAACTTTTGAGCATCAAGAGTAGCCGACATAATGATGATCTTGAGGTCGGGGCGGCGCATGGAGATCTGCTTGAGCAGAGCCATAAGGATATCGGTCGCAAGGGTACGCTCGTGAGCCTCGTCAAGAATGATGCAGCTGTAGCGAGACATCTCGTGGTCGTGCATGGCCTCGCGCAGAAGCATACCGTCGGTCATGTATTTGAGCATCGTCTTGGGGCCTGTCATGTCCTCAAAACGAATGCTGTAACCAACTTCTTCGCCCAGGTTGACGTCCATCTCATCGGCGACACGCTGCGCGACCGACATTGCGGCGACTCGACGCGGCTGTGTACAAGCGATGAGCTTGCCGGTGAGGTGAGGGAGCTCGTCGTAAACGACATACTGAGGGATCTGCGTCGTCTTTCCGGAACCCGTCTCACCGACAAAGACGAGGATCTGAGTCGAATGATACTTGTCGAGGAATTCCTGCCGTTGCTTGTGAACAGGCAGATCGCGACGGCCCTCGAGGATCTGGAAGTACTTTTGCGAATGCGGTCTACCGGTGAAGGGATTCGACTCGGAGTCCTCAGCCTTGGCGGCCTGCTTAGCCGTGGTCTGCTGCCGCTTCATGCCAGCCAAAGGGGAGTCGGCCGAAGGCTCCTCGCCATGGCCATTGCTACCGTTACCGTTCTCGTACATGTGAGCGAGGTAGGGGTTGTACTTTTCGTCGTCGGCGCCGTCCTTCTTGGCCTTTTTGCGTGTAGACTCGTCGGCGTCGGCGCTTGAACGCTTTCCTCCCTTGACGTCGGACATTATTGTCGATGATGACGAGGAGAGAAGGGAAGAAGAAAAAGAACGAGGTGGCGAGGCTGAAGGAGAGGCCGTGGTGTTTTTGGCGTTTGTTTTCTGCCAGAAAAATTTGGCGGGATAGGTTAGCGGTTGCCTTATCGATAAGGACCCTGGTAGCACAGTAAAGATGGGACTGTGCAATCGATGGTACTGTTTTCAGGGTTGTTTGTGTTTGGGACTTATTGATTGCTAAAAGCTAATATGTTATACCCATAATGCTTGATTATGTTTACTTAATCGAAGCAAATGGGTAAATTGTCTCATATCAACTAGAATCTCTCAATATAAAATAGTGGTATAGTTGTCTAGCTTGGTTAGGCGCACACTGTGCCCACTTTCAGGGTCCTCATTGCGAAAATCACCAGCTTCAGATTAGATGTGAGAATGCAAGTTTGCGACTTGAACAGAGAGGACCTAACAAATCCTTGAGTGCAAATTACTAGACCTGTCCAAACTTATCAGTCCAGGTTATTATCACTCTTTGTACATTTTTATTACTCATTGCTCTCTCCAAGTCAACCTTGAATCCCAACTCATCCCACGCACAACTACCGTATCGACCTCTGGCGGGGTGATTTTACTCCACTACCAGAAATCTCAGCTTTTCTCTCCAACTACAACAACCAACAACAATCCGGAGACAAGCCTAAAGCAGCAATCATGGCTTCTGACGGCTCAGCCTTCGATATGGCTGATACATTTGGTCTTCAGCGTCCCAGTTTCCACATTGGTTATCACGACTCTACCCGCGATGAGCCCCTCACCGACTTACAGTACGGCCATCTTCTCAACCATGGTGTAAGTCGCAAACCATTTATATCCACGAGTCGCCACTGGGAAGAGCTTTATCCTCGTGACTTGAGGTTATCAGGGCCCGCCGATTGACTCATTGGATAGCTGGCCTTTGCGACGACTCCCATCACAAACACTCACTTCCGTGACCGCGTCTTTGCCCTAGTATCCGAGCATCTTTCTGCTCTGTCCGGAAATGGTGAGAGCCCGACTACCACGGCGACTGGTTCGCGAGCAGAGCCTATTCTTCCTCCCCTGACTCCAAAGGACACGAGCGTGTTTCCTTGCGCAGCTGTCAATACTTACACTGCAGTCATCAGCCCCTGGATCGATCTTGGCTCCTCCAACCCTATCATCTCTAGCATCTCTCGCCAAGTGCTCAATGTCGAGGTCAACTACGCCAACTTTTGTGGCGTGCGAAGTATCATCATCCCTGGGCCTCGACAGGACGCTTCAATAGATGGCGGCAACCAGAGCCTTGCTCAGTATTCGCGGGCTGTTGAGGAGGCTCTCACTATCGGCAATCGTCTCACCTTTTTGATCCATATGCCTATGTATCGTGAGCCTGGTCTGGAGTCGCAAGGACCCAACATTTCTTCACTCGATGTGGAAACTCCTACCAATGCTGAGAGCAAGGAGATTGATCTCTTGGCTGCCTGGGATTCATGGCACCATGTCCGTACCGTCTGCAACTACAACACGAGACTTTTTGTCGGTACGTTGAGCTTTGGGTCGTCTTCGTATGGTTCGCCGACTGCTAATGTGTCAATAAGCTCTGCAAATACCCCGTGTCATGCCCGAAAAGGATCTTCAGGATCGTTGGTTCGCCGAACCTCTTCACTACCTCACCTTGAGCTCAGCCATTTTCCAGGCCAACAAGGCTGGCTTCCCTTCGCTGTCCAAGCATCACCAAAACCTCATCTTCTCGTACATGCGTCTTAAGAGTTTGCCCTGGATTCTTTTGTGCGACGCTGGCCCTGATGTCTCGCACCTCAGGGACGGCTCTCAACTTCAACCTCCTTCTCAGGACGAGTTCCCCAGTCTGGCTGAAGCCGAGGCGCAGACCCAGACCTCCAAGTCACAGACTTTTCAAATAAAGACCAATGACTACATCTCTTACCTCCGGTGGCTTGAAGACCAGCAGCCCCCATTCACTTACTTGGAGAGTCCTACGCTGACCAGTTTCCAAGACTGGCTGCAATCACCCCTTCAGCCCTTGTCGGACAACCTTGAGTCGGCCACATACGAGGTCTTTGAGGGAGACCCTGTCAAGTACAGTCAGTACGAGATTGCTGTGTTTGAGGCTCTCACAGAATGGAAGGAGCTCAAGAAGCCTACCTCTAAGGAGGGCAAGGTTGTTGTCGCTGTTGCAGGCTCTGGACGTGGCCCTCTCGTTACCCGAGCCCTCAAGGCATCCGAGGATGCTGGTGTTCCCATTGATATGTGGGCAGTCGAGAAGAACCCCAACGCATATGTCTATCTTCTTCGTCAGAATGATCTTGTCTGGGGTGGTAAGGTCAAGGTGGTCAAGACTGATATGCGCGCATGGAAGGGTCCTGTCGTCTCTGAGGATGAGAACGGACCCGTCTACGGCAAGGTGGATATTCTCATTTCAGAGCTCCTCGGTTCATTTGGTGATAATGAGCTGTCGCCTGAGTGTCTTGACGGCATTCAGCACGTCATGTCGACACCTCACGGTATCTCCATCCCCAGCTCTTACACCGCCCACATGAGCCCAATTTCAACCCCCAAGATCCACGCCGACATCCTCTCGCGCGTGCCGGGTGACCCTAACGCTTTTGAGACACCCTGGGTCGTCCGTCTCTTCGCTCTCGACTTTGTAGCTGAGAAAGTGCCCAAAAAGCCCCGGTTCCAGGAGGCCTGGGAGTTCTCGCACCCCATCCCTGAATCATCACTTGCAGCTCTTGAGGCGAAGCGCTCTGGCGGTGTTGTTGGCGGTGGCGGCGGTAGTATGGCTGGTGCCGCTGGTGCCAACGATCACAACTCGCGGTACTGCCATCTCACATTCGTCTGCCGGACACGGGGCGTTACTCATGGATTGGCGGGCTACTTTGAGTCGACTCTGTATGAGTCGCAGATTCCTGAAAATAAGGGTGAAAAGATTGAAATTAGCACGCATCCGGAGCGTATCGACCACAAGAGCAAGGATATGATCTCATGGTTCCCCATCTTCTTCCCTCTCAAGGTGAGTTAGCCCCTTTACCATTCTTTGCCGACGTGCCATTAACAATTCTACAGAAACCCCTCTACTTCCCAGCAGACACCGAGCTCGAGGTCAGCATGTGGCGACAGACAGATGACACGCGAGTGTGGTACGAGTGGCTCGTCGAGGCGTTTACTTGGGTTGGACCGTCTACACGTATCAAGGTTGCTACGTCTGATCTGTGCAGCAGCCGCCAGGTGGCTTGTCTCATGTAGATGTATTGGAAAGTCGGACCTGATGCTGGGATGATTGGGATAAACGATGCAACGAAAGGAAAAGTTTTGCTTAGATTAAGAGAATTAAAGACTCGTGCAGTTCTCGGAGGTTGTTGATGTGACGATGATTTTGGTGAAGAAAAGATGAATGTGGCCTGAGGTGCAATGTATGGATCGGGCAGATTCGGTGTGAGGTTTGCTAGCCAAGCTATTGTAGTTTCTTTTGTCTATCTCAACAATATCTGGGTAACTTCAGGTCACGATGCAGAGGTCTTTGGATGAGGTGACTGCAAAGAAGATATGGCTACCTAACAATAACAAGGTCCCCGACCGCTATGAAAGAGGATAGCTACTACACTGACTTTTCTAACTGATCGTGGGAGTATCAAAGTCCAGTATATTTCTCAGCATCCTACTTCAGGTTGACTTGTATTCGCGAATATCACATGTAAGAATACTGTACTTTCAAAAAGTAATGTTTCGTATATGGCACTTTAAGTGTCCTCAAGCCATTCTCTTCCATTCAATTCCACTCAACCGAGCCATCTTTGCGAATACCTGACCGACTGTTAGATGAATAACGAGGCACGTCGGTCAACTTCCGCAACATTCACATGCTTCTATCGCTGAGGTTGTTCAGCCTCATGACATGAGGAGTATCTGAGCGCAGCAAAGGGACTTTGTCCTCGGTCGATGGGAAAGTGAGAACATTAATGACCAGATAAATCTCCAAATATTCGCAAGTGCCTCACGTGCAAGTATCACTCATGACATAGCCATATGATGATGATACTCCTGTCGTCCGACGATATCTCATCGGTGTAACAACCCCTCCCTTTCTCCGATGGCCATCATGACATCTCCTACAAGCACGGTCACACTGCACATGAGCGCCTCTTACGCACGCAGTCACGTACGCAGTCACGCTTGGGCATTTCGATGCTATAGAGCATATGGGCTCGTTCACCTTGACCGCCAAGGTGAAGAAACCCCAGATTCAAGGTGAAATTTACTTT
Source organism: Fusarium guadeloupense (assembly GCA_021655865.1). Lineage (NCBI taxonomy): Eukaryota > Fungi > Ascomycota > Sordariomycetes > Hypocreales > Nectriaceae > Fusarium > Fusarium guadeloupense. The sequence continues at coordinate 132,414 of JAJJWM010000209.1, read as the reverse complement.
AACCCCTGTCTCTTCAGTGAAGCACACATCAAGAGTTCTTACCGTACTACGGTGGCCAGTCGTAGGAGTGCATATTACGCCCCGGGGAGAACCGGGAGTCTTTATTTAGTGACTCTAAATTACATCGGGAGGATCCGGCGAAGCCATTCACGCAAGTGGTCTGAGAAGACTAGAAACAAGAAAAAAAAAAAAACATGGCTACAATCTCTACTGATTAATGATTCATTACATCTCAAACCATAACTACCTAACTTATTCCCCATCCCCAGTGCGGAGCTACTTTGTCAGTCAGTCTCCGCGTCCGCCTGTTTACAACTCTGTCTCCCGGTTCCGGCTCCGGAACCGGGACTGCCAAATCTTGCATGTATTTCCCCAGAAAGAGGTAAAGAGCCTCATCATTTTTGTTCAAATGGCTAGCCCTACCAGCGACGCCGCCGGGAGTTGGAGGCGCAAAACAGTCAATGCGAACCCGGTAGGGGGGGTAACTGGTCAAACCGGGGCCGGGTACGAACCGACTGGGAACAGGACCCCTGGGAATATGCAATTTGAGAAGCAAGGGACCGTATTGCGAAAAAGGTGATTTAGGTGCCAAGGAAGAATCGCATGTTGTGTCGACTGCTTGTCATGGCACTTCTTTCATGGTGAGATATCAAGCGTAGAGGCGAGGTGTCAGGTTGAATGTAAGAGTATAATCTTTTTTTCTGGTATTATCTGTTTCTACCAAAAAACAAATCCTTTGTTCAACGCCGTGATGCTCCTTGCTTGCTGTTAAAGCCTCACAAGCAAGCATCCAACTACATAGAAAGACATGGTTTTTACGCCAGTCAAAAGCACGGAGGTCGCAACCTTCTCCGCAGTCGGGAGGTATTCTCTGTAACCCGACCTGTACTGCTTTTCCATTTCTCCTTCTCCTCGTGGTGCATGTTTTAGCACCTCTCCCCGGATCATATGACGTCGCTGGCGGCATGGTACTGTAGTGCCCTAAGTGGTTTCTCGAAGCGAAGAGATACAGTTGCAGCTAGAACCTCTGTTCTGGCCCGCATCGTGTCTCGGTGGGGTGAGTTTGCGTGCCCACCCCGGAAATGCACCGTGATAGTATGTCACGGTGCATGGCCACTCGGCGTCCTCGTACACTATGTCGTAGGATATGTGCTCCAGGCAGTGTTGTCCCCGGTTCTCGTCATAAACTGCGCGTCATCGTAGATATTCATTCGTCCCGTCCATTTTATCCCACCACTCCGCCCATGACTCCTCGCTTTTCTTTGCGGGAGGCACGTTTAACCGAAGAGAGCAGCGCCGCCGGACTCGACAGCCTCGATCTCGGCGGCGTTGAGGGGAGCGCGGTGGAAGCGAGGAGGGAGCTCAGAGACGTCAAAGGCGACACCCTGGGGAGCGTTGACGGAGCCGAGAGAGGCGCCGGCGCTGCCACCGATACCAGAGCCGATGGTCTTCTGGAGAGGGCCATGCTGCTGGGAGTGGTCACGGTAGGAGCTGAAGGACTGGTGGGTAGCAATGGCGTCGCCGTTGCCGTAGCCGGACCAGGACTCAGGGAGCTTCTCGACTCCGGAGGCAGGGTGAGGCTTGGGGGAGTGGTCGATGTTGGCTGGAGGGGAAGGGTATTAGCTCAGGTCGGGCTGCTGGTGGGGGAGATGAGGGCGTCATTTGTCGAGCCCAGTGAGGCTTCACTTACAAGGGATGGATCGGGGACCGAGGAACTTGATGAGGGGAGTTCGCTCAGCGTGGACAGCAGCCTGTCGGAGAGCTCGAGTAACAGAGAACATGGTGACGGAGTTTGGAGTTGTAGTGGTTATTCGAGAGTTGAGCCGAAGAGCGAGAAGCTATTTTCTTAGGCGAGTGATGCAGAGTGAACAAGTATCGAAAGTGTCGAGATATGCAATTGAGGTAGAGGTAAAAGTAAGTGAGAGTTGGGAACAAGACGCGGGAGAGGGCGCGATTATGTATTTGTATCTGAGGAATTTTTTGGGTTGGGTCCTTCCAATGCCTACAGGCTACAGTACAAGGAAGGTCCCTAGCTAGCTCGGATGGTGCGAACTGGGCGTGAGCTAAAGTTGGGGAATCCACCGAGGGAATAAAAAAATCCCAAGTCAAGACACAAAAAAACAGGCCATAATTGACACGCCCAGGCGCCCACAGCGGACTACAACACGTTACCCACTCCCCTTGCCAGCCTCAAAAAAGGAAGTCTGAAGCAATTCTGCCCGAAGTGACAGTAGCTTGGACTCTGCAGAGTGGGATGCTTGCTTTCAGACGAGAGAGGCACAGCACAGACAAACGACATGGGTTAGACTGCAACCTCCACTACCTCGCATTTGCTTGTGAGATTCAATTACCAGGAACAGCAACAAGGTTGCACTCTCTACAACTCCCGATGTGCGTTGCTTCGCTTTGCTTCACTTCACGTCGAGAGGACAAGTCGGCTTCCGTGGGATGAGATGAGATCGACTACCCTCCTTCAACTTCCCCCCATGAGTCAAGTCGGTGCCTGATGGCTGATGCCGTCGGCGGAAATACCGTACTTTACTCTGTGTATGGAGTTAACGACCGGACATGGGCGTAATAGCGTGGTTGTGGCCTCTGGTCTTCAATAACGGGGTTTAAGCAACCGCGCCAATATCCAACATGCATCTCTCCATTATTCATCTTCAATATCAACAGCCAAGACACTTTGTTCCAACCGCTGTTACTCATCGGCTTCCTCAACCGAACCGAAAGTTGGAGTAGCATCAGCTGTAGAATGATGCTCTTCCTACAGTAACACCGGACCCTAAAACCCCAAATTCCGTGCCGCTCGAGGTTGGATGACACCTCCTACTCCTACTCTACTGCACATCCCGTCCCGACGCACGTTGATTTTCATGGCACTTGTTTCCCCTCCTCCGCCCTAGAATAGATTCACCACCCTCCTTCGCCGTTCCTTCGGTATGTAAGAGATTCGTTTGGTGCGTGGAGAGAAAGCATTACCCTTTTCGGCTATGTCGTCGTCTGGGGGCGTCCGGGGGAGACAACAGATTGTCTGGTTGGTGGACGGGGTGTGGGTTGGGTCAAGGCTAAGGTAGAGCTGGAGGCGAGCAGATGCGCGTCTACGAGTGATGATCTCTTTCTGTTTGAGCAGAAACATGAGGCAAGAATTGTGAGCTTTTTGCCATCTGCTATTGCGTGTTATGGTGATCAATGTATTTGCCGGTCTTTTGTGAAAAGCGGCTTTCATGTCCGTGTCACCCGAAAGGTTTAACAGTCATTGACTCAACTCAACCACCACCCAAAAGTTAACTACGTAATTGAAGCAACCAAGTCTAAAACAACCCCCTGTTCCAACCGTCGCTTGGGTTTGTTAGCTGCCGCTCTACGCGGAGCGGAGAGGAGCGGAGTGCACATGGCAGGCCAAGCTCAATGTTACCTGCTGGCTTTAGGTAGGTAGGTAGGTAGTCCAAAACGCCAACGCCGACATACAAGCGCGCGAGCGAGACCAGCCCAGCCCAGCCCAGTTTGAGTGAAGACGGAGGGTACACGGGGAAATCAAGATGCCGAACAGCGAGAGTGCGAAGCAATTGGATGGATGTGATTGGATTGCAAATCAATGATTGATTGATAATGATGCTTTTAGTTGGTCAATACTCGGAACTTACTACGTAGTACGTAGAGTGACTACAAACTTTCTATGAAGGATACCTAAGCACAGAGAGCAAATTGATTATTAAGAATGAGGCCAAAATCGTAAGACGTGGCATTATTACCCCCGCTCAAACATTAAAAATACGATCCTTTATAATAGAAACAGTTGTTGTTGTCGTTGTTGTTGTTCATTGAAATTGATATCTCTAAAATACCAGCCAATCCCGTGTCGAGAACTGGCTATGACAGATGGAGATTACATTTGGTTACTGTGGATGGAGCGATAGGTACCGTTCCCACCACATGGGGCGGCCCAGCCTCATCTCATCTCATATCCGTCAGGTTCCTTGCTGCAGCTGAAGGGAGTCTCGAGTAGAATTATTAGAATTGGAAAGAGAAGCCGATTTATGAAAGATGATGTGCATTTTCTTCCGTATTTCGGACTGTATTATATTTTATCATGACTACATTCAGCATGAGAACCCGATGCATGCATCTATTCTCAAGCTCCCGGCTTGAAACGTGCATCTAGAAAAGAAAACTCGCCTAGTCTTCCCGAAAGGCCCGAGTCCATGAACCATCACGTAAATCTTCCATTTCGTTTCGAGTTTCAGTTCCCAATTCCAGATCCTCTCTGGCTTACACACTACACACTACAACTTCGGGAGCCGGCATCGGAAGCTCTAGAATGGAGTCCCTGGATCCGTGCTGCGCCTATCGTGTCACTCCAGCAGCTCCCATTGGGGGCTTCTCGAATTAGGCTTCTTCTGTGCCTCACTTGAACCTCTTGGGGTAATGTGGGTTGCACGTGAAACGCGAGGGGGGAGCTCCTCTGCGATTTTGTAGAGGTAGAGGACAAATCTCTTCTTTTCATCTTTTGGTTTACGTGTGATGATTGTCCTCAGGTCAATGACAAGCATCTTTAAGTATAATTCTGTTCCTCTTTTCGTTATTAGTGTCGTCTCAATTTACACATTTCAACTTCCTTAGCCTTTTCTTCTTCCCTGTAGCTTTCACCATTATTATGGCAAATATTCACAGAATTATTCTGTGTCCCTCCAAAGTCTGATAAGATAATGTTCTCAACAACCAATCAGAGCTCCCTAAAGCTCGTTCCTCTGTAAAGCCCCCTGTAACCGCCCACCAGAAATTTGGCCCGTGCTGTCGAAATACTAGCTGAGCTCTCCGTTACTCGGCATTGGCGGGCTGTGACTGTGACGCATATCGTGCTTTGTGATAGGACCCTTGATCAAAACCTTTTGCTCAACACTTTTTGAACAACATATCACAACACATTCCTCGATAATTCTCTGTAGTCAATTGACTGCCGATCGCCAATTGTAACCCCCTCGTATTCTCATAACACCCTTCTGCAGCCATGGCGTCCGACTCTAAGCCCGAGAGCAGCATGCTCTGGGGTGGCCGATTTACCGGTACGACTCCCTTTGCATGCTCCAAACAATCAAATACTAACCTTTGTGCGCGCAGGCGGTCTTGATCCTCTCATGGTCAAGTATAACGAGAGTATCTTCTTCGACCGTGTTCTCTACAAGCAGGACATTCTCGGCAGCATCGCCTTTGCCCGCGCCAATGCCAAGTCAGGCATCATCACCCAGGACGAGTTCCAGAAGATCGAAGAGGGTCTTCGCGAGGTGCAGAAGGAGTGGGAGGCTGGCACTTTCACCATCATCTCGGGCGTCGATGTAAGTGTGATGCATCACACAACGCTCGCCCATTGTGTCTGACAATCTACCCCAGGAGGACATTCACACCGCCAACGAGCGCCGACTAGGCGAGATCATCGGCAAGAACGTCGCCGGTAAGCTCCACACTGGCCGCAGTCGTAACGAGCAGGTCGTCTGCGATATGCGAATGTGGCTCCGCGACGAGCTTCGCAAGATCGACGACCACCTCACCAGCTTCCTCAAGCTGGTTGCCGCCCGTGCTGAGAGCGAGATCGAGTACATCATGCCTGGCTACACCCACTTGCAGCGCGCCCAGCCCGTCCGATGGAGCCACTGGATGATGTCCTACGGCCTGGCTTTTGCCAACGATCTTGAGCGCCTTCGCGAGACCATCAAGCGCATCAACCGAAGTCCTCTTGGCTGCGGCGCCCTGGCTGGTAACCCCTTTGGCATTGACCGTGACATGATGGCTGAGGAACTGGGCTTCGAGGGTCTCTTGTGGAATTCTATGGGTGGTGTTGCTGACCGTGACTTTGTCACCGAGTTCCTGCAGTGGGGAAGCATGCTCATGCAGCACATCTCTCGCTGGGCTGAGGATCTCATCATCTATTCGACTGCTGAGTTTGGTTTCGTCCGCCTTGCTGATGCTTACTCCACCGGGAGCTCTCTTATGCCCCAGAAGAAGAACGCCGACAGTCTCGAGCTGCTCCGTGGCAAGTCTGGCCGTGCCTTTGGCCACATGGCCGGCTTTATGATGACCCAGAAGGGTCTCCCCAGCACCTACAACAAGGATCTCCAGGAGTCTCTCGAGCCCATGATGGACCACGTCAAGACTGTCTCGGACAGCATCCAGATCGCCAACGGTGTACTGTCCACCCTCACTGTCAACCCTGACAAGATGAAGGCCGCCCTCGACCCTTTCATGCTCGCCACCGACGTTGCCGACTACCTCGTCCGCAAGGGCGTTCCCTTCCGTGAAACACACCACATCTCTGGCCGCTGCGTCGCCAAGTCGGAAGAGACAGGCATTCCCATGAACGAGCTTTCGTTTGATCAGATGAAGGCCATCGACGAGCGTTTCGAGGAGGATATTGCCGATGTGTTCAACTACGAGACCAGCGTTGAGAGCCGAACGGCAAAGGGCGGTACTAGCAAGGCTACCGTTCTGGAGCAGATTGATGTGCTCAAGAAGACTCTTGCTTGAGAGAGTGTTGTACGAATTACGGGTTAAATGGATTGTGTTGATGAACTTGGGGCGTTTGGGAAAAGGCATTGAAGAGGACATAAAGTCTGATATAAAAACGTAGCTGCTGTGGAAATAGCCACAGCTGTATAAAAATAAAAAGGAGCCAACGATCAATATTACAAGCTGAAGAACATCATATCATCGTCCACGTTCTATCTGGGCTAGAATCTACCCAAGCTCATGTTTTGCGCATTCTGGGAGGCTCCAATTTGCAATCTTGGTTCAAATGGCCACAGGTTCCTGGGGCGTGAGCTTGCAATTGGCATCAGAATCTAATACCAGGCACTACCGTGATCCTCGACATCCGTTAGTATGTACCTCATAGCTTCCAAGATAACTTGTTCTGTATGGTTTTTGTGCAAGTCCTCCTCTGAATGAACGGCGAAAGAAAATTTCGCATGGTGCTTCTGGACTGTGTCTCTAGTCGCATCCTCCAGCTGAGGTGGCAGGAAGACATGGCCGTTCAGATTTGGGAGTGATAGCAGTCCATCCAGCGCCTTGTCGAACTGCTGCTTGGTCCATTCATTGAGACCGCCATAGCGAACGTTGCGAGGAATTGACGTGTCAAGAACCTGAATGTCTATCCTGAGAGGACCAGGGCGATTGTAACGCAGGGCATCAGTGAGCCGGTCGAGATCTGGGATTGGCGGGAGCGGAGCGTTTGATACATCGCAGATGAACTCGTAGGAATTAAGCAGACGGATCTTTGGTCCGCAGCATTCCTTGAACAGCAGGAAATCCTTGGGACGAGCGAAGATGATGGTGCTTGAGCCGTAGAGCACATCCGCAGCCTCCGCGTACCTGTGTATAAAAATGTTAGTATATTCCCATTCTTAGGTCAAGTATGGCTCTTGGGACTGATACTAACACTCTCTGGCATGAGCGTAAGATACTTATCCCTTCAAGAGGAACCGAACGTTTTGAATGTTCCTTTGGGGAACAAAGCAGGTGAGGCAATGGCTTATCGCTGCCACTGCAGGCGCGACGAATCCAGCCCTTTTTACAACATAATATTGTACTTTCATAATCAAGATAGCATATGTGAATGCGAACAGATCCCAAAAGCTCGCGAAGGATCAAGCGTCTGGCGTCGAAGTTTAGCTGGGTGAAGAAGCGCGACGCGTCCTGGGGGTTGCATGGCGCTTTCATGGTAGGCCGAACTTCCTATGGATAGTCAGCTTCAAAAATAGGTGCTAGAGAAAACATATTTACTGACCTCGGTGGCAGGTAAGTCCATGTTGAAGAACCTCAACGCGCTGGTCAAGAAGGATGAGGCGGCAGAGGGGAGAAATGCTGCTAGTAAAGGATATGAATGTGAGAGGACAAGAAAAGAAAAGAAAAGAACAGTGATAAGATGATCGATTTCTTAAGTGAATGCCAGAATAGAGGGCAGTTGTCAAATAATGCCTGGCACTGCTAGGAAGGCGTTAATCTCACGTGCATAATTTCCTGCCAGTGCCCGTTTGCCATCTAGGTAGGTAGATAACAGGGCCAGCTGCTGTATATAGTACGCAATATAACAAAGAATACTTCTTCTTCCACGGCTGATGCATAGGTGGGTAATAAAGCACAGTTACCCAAGTTGCTCTCTACCACCGTCACTCATTCAGTGACTACCTGCCCAGGCAGTGTTTAAGTAAACAGAACTTAAGAGAACCTAAAACTTAGATATAAGTGGCTATTTTCAATTACTCTAACTTTTCCTCTTGAGTCCTGTTTACTTTATATGTCGCCTGTCGCCCCTTTTTGCACCCTTTCACTGACTCTCACTCATACTCTCAGGCTCTCCCACTCTTCTCTCGTAAGAGTTTTCTCGCAGTTACTTCGACATCTCGAGTGACTGGAGTTGACTGCCCAGGTCGAGCCAGCTCTTCTTGGCCCTTCTGGCTTGATACCTCGATAATCAAACCTTCTTTCTGGTTTACTTCATGCTTCTCTCTCTAAGATGACGATTAATTTTGAGAGCGGTAACGCCTAACGGGGCTTGCTATTTTTTTTTTTTTTTTTTGCGAAACTACACTTAGATATTAGACGCTAGATAGTTATGGAACTATTCGGTGCCTCTTAGATTTATGTCTCGCTTTCCCACGCCGGAAGAAAGCTCAAACGAGACGGCCATCCGCGACGACCGCCTCCTGGCTGGTGCCATTGTGTCTGCAGGAAAGGCCCCGATGCGCTACCACATCTACACGACGAAAAGAATTACAAGTGGTGCTGCTTGGTAACCAATATTCTGTTCACTTGCAAATGGGCGTGAGTATTCATTCTGACTATAAACCTGATATGCCTTTAAATAAGTAATTTGGCTATAGTTACCAGAGTGGCATTCGTGTGCTTTGTGGCACAAACACTCTCAGCTTCGGAACTCCCCAGGGCGTTTCCCTCTTTAGACACTGGACCGGAGGCAACATAAGTCTCATCCGATATATCGACCTTTGCTCATATTATCATAAACTCCATAAGGCTTTAGACACGTTTAATGAGCTGCCCATGGCACTGAACATGCTTCACCTGGAAGGCGTAGCCGTAATTCGTATACGGTTCATACTATCTGGCCAAGCTCTATCTACGATTCAAAACAAGAACGAGTTTTTGACGGAGGCCAAATATGCTCTGCAGCAAATAGATATGTATGGGGAACCCCGATTTGAGCTTGTGTTGCCACTCACATTGGAGGAAAGGGTGACTGGGGACAAGGTATCTGACGAGACCGGATGGTGCAACACAATTTGCAAATTCAAGGATGAACCCAGCATTGAGGACGAGAACGGCCCTGAGTCTGATGATGGGAATTATGATACTGTCATGTTCCCTACTCAAGGAGACTTTTAGTTAGAAGTACTTTAAATATTAGGAAAATTAAGTCTACTTACTTATTTTTAGCAGTGTATATATGTAACTGCTTAAGTCTGTGACGATATCACCAGCATTTCTGTATATCTAGGCAAGAAATTCATAAAAATACTGACGTTGTATTACTGCCCATATCACAAGCATCAGTAGGGCAGAAGTCATCCTAACTTTAATTTACTTCCTGCAGGACTCAACCCATTACACTTGAGCATAGTTCAAAGATACCATTTATCTTTGTGGACGAGAAGCACGGTTGCATAAGGCTAGGAGAGGATCTGGCCCATATGTGTAAACATCCCTGATATCCTCGATTATATCTTTCCAGAAACTTCAGAGGGTATCAAGGTCACGCAATCCATCCGGTCCTTCTGCGAGATACTCTCTCCCGCCCTTGAGCTTGTCAGTAACGCCGTGGATAGCGTTCTGCAGCCAGTATTGGGTCCCATTTGGAGTTGCGAGGGTTTTTGCCACGGTGTCATCTCCGACCAGATACTTTTCATCCACCGTCCCTAGGTACAGATCAAAGATGGGCGTGTAGTCAGCCGAGCGCCAAGCGATGGACGTGCCACAGTCTCCGCAGAAACCACGGAATCGTCCAGGGGAAGAGATGTATTCTTTGAATGTTGGAAACGTGTTTAGGGCTGGTTTGAGTTGTTTGGGGGAGATGACAAGGAATTGTGCGACGAGGGATGATGTCCACTTGCGACACATGGTACCTGGGTCGTTTGTCAGCCAATCTTGGATACCAGGGGGGAGATGTATATACACTGGCATGAAGAGGACTGTTCGTGTATGTGTCAGCAAACGCAATACGATATGGTTCAAGGGTGACTGACGGTGGGCGGCCATGGGAATTCCTCATCGAAGTGGATCGTATATCGAATAGCACTACAAAGACATCCGCCTGTAATGGCAGAGGGAGGCGTGTGACTATCACTAGCCATCATTGCAATGAATATGAAACGGATATTTGTTGATCTCAACGGAGAGTAGTAGTAGACACAAACGTAGACGCGGGTGCAAGCGTAAAAGCTGATAGTCGTCAGCTTAAACGTGACTGGTACAACTGGTCAAGAAGCCAATTATAAACAAGCCGGAAATATTTGACGTTTATTACCGTATTAGCATGAGCTTAATGGGCTACATAAGACTTCGAAGGAGGCTTGGGGTTGAACAAGAGTATGGTCTAGAATTTAATAGATATTGTAATTTTATTTTATTTTCATTATAACTATAACAAGCTGGATAAGAAGTAGCAGCTAATTGGTGGCCTCTTTTATTTTTTTAGGTACGGCTTACTGCATAATGCTGCTTCCGGCCAATCACTGCTAACACACCTACTGTTCACTCCCCTTATGTGCTTCCCACCTCCTCCACCGGACTTCATCACAAATCGTATTGGGTTGCCCTGATCTCGGCTTTGAAGGATACATTACATTGAGTATTCGCAAACCAACTCTTCCCAATCCCTCAAAGAAACACTCTCACATTATCAAGGTCACATTCAACCCTATGGCTGGCCAGAGGTGACTGTCAAGTTTGTTAACAGGAGGGCTCAAAGCCAGTCCCTCTTCTTCACCAAACTCCCATCCGAGATTCGTCGCCAAATCTTTATTGAGCTTTTCGACAAGCGTCAGTTACACACCGAGTCAAAGGAACCTTTGTATAAGAACTCTCCACCAAATTCCGGCGAAGTGGTTGCCCTTTTTACAGACGTGAATGGGTGCATTGTGTTTGCACGCAGGATTCTCCCGGCTGCCCTCATGACTATTCCGAGTATACCCACAAGTGGCGCTATATATCAACTTCCATCATATTCACCTGCAAGTGAGCGAAAGTTATTAGACTTTCAAGTTAAAAGGGAGTTAAGCGTGCTGACAACTACATGTTGGTTTGGTAGCTGTTATACAGAAATACAAAACTAGTAGTTCGGGGGTCGAATTTCCATGTTTGGGTCTGCCTACGAAAACTCATTCTTCTCAGAATGTTAATACATCTTATAAACCACATTCATATCAGTTTGCTTGGTCACCTCTAGACAACTAAATACATCACTGCGTTGGTCGGTCTGGCACTGGCAGATGTCTCCAGCTGTGAATCCTCTGACCCCATCTCCTTATCACCGTGATATCTTTTACTCTCTCCTTGCATTTCAACTCTCTCTGTTTTATCTGTATCAAAGTAGAACATCTTTCTGTCTGCTATTATTCTATCTTGGACGATGAGTATCAAATTCGATATAGGGCGGCGGCAAAGCCAGTCCCCCTTCTTCAGCAAGCTGCCCTCAGAGATACGTCGCGCGATATTCATTGAACTTCTCGGAGAGCGACAAGTCCATATTACGCCAAATAATTCCTACGGCATGAGATTTGTGAGAAATAACCGCCCGTCCCCTAGACGGAAGTGAGTGCATTACATCTGTCGAAGAAACACCACGGCCTGGCCTCATAGTTTTGACAAACTGAATCACAAGTGGTGCTATCTATCAACAGGAATTCTTTTTAACTACAAATGAGCGTGGATTCTCGACATGATAGGCTTCTAATATAGAGTTAATATCTGTGTGGCTTTAAACAAGGAATTCAGATTCTCTACAAAACCAACAGGCTCCTGTTCGACTACCCAACCAACTGCTATGACTTTCGCAAGATTGTGTTACATCACGGCATGGAACAACTCCCAATAAATCTATACTTCCTTGTTCGAGTTGACTTCAGCGATATTGGCCTGGACGGCTTCAACCTGTATAGAGACACTGATCTCTTCACTGTCATCTACACTGCTCTATCCGAGATGAGCCAGACCATCAACGTACGCATCCATCCCCGAAGTCAGTTTTTCGGGTTCCCTTCAATAGAGAGCCAGAATGCGGGGATGCAATAGATTCATTTCCTACTCGAGAGGCTGGCCAATAAAGGAACTATCATCGTACATTCTTGATGCTTCAGTTCATCACAGAGGAACTCGGAGATACCATGTCACCAAATTTTGGCCAGAGGTTTAAGTTGGTTGAGGTAGAGAACTGGTAAGAGCCTGATATTCTAACCTATGGTGAGGATTCTGACTGTTTTACTGGCGATTGTTCGATTCCTGCTAAAACAGACTTGATACGACTTGGTAACAAGTACTGGGGGCTTATGGCAAAGGCGGTTGTTGGTATGCAGATACATACCGATAGCAAGTGGCCGGATCACTGGAGATATCATTACGGACTTTTATGAATCACCTAAAGGCGGCAAACACCCATGGATCGCATTTTGCAGCGCGAAGAGCATCAATTGGGTCGACAGGCACGAAGATTGAAAGACTGAACCGTGGCATTGCTATTTTATAGCAATCATTCAAGACCCAACTAAGGGTAAACACCGCGTTATCTTTGCTTAGGGAGGGAGTCAAACAGGAATTGGCCGGTCTACGTATCTTGCACTGGCTCAAGACATCATGAAGCAAGGACACAGCATTATCATTGACAGCACCTGTAACTTTCACCAAGTTCTCAAAAAAGGGTTTACACTCTCCAGGCAGTATGGTTTCGCCTACTGTTACGTCAAATCCAAGGTTCAAGACATTGATCTGCTAGATCGACGACTGCGCACTCGGGAACCGATGACGAGCCAACGTACTGGAGTCGATTGTCCTCCTGCTTCTGCGCGTAATGCTCGCCAAGATGAAGACTCCCATGCTCCTTTTAAGAAATGGATTGAGCATCCCTGCCGCCCAAAAGGTAATGCTATCATTGTTGACTCGACTGGCAATCCTGAGATGCTTCGGGACCTTATATTGAGACAGATTATGCCGTCGGCCAGCGTCACTACTGCTGGGTAGCTAAAGGGGGTGCTTAAGTTTGGGAGTCACCCCAAGTGAAAAGAGGTAAAAGGGCGCAATAGCTATGACTTATGATTTTCGAACTCGTTGAAAATACGTGCCCCATGCTGAACCAACCATGGGTTCTGAAGAGGGGTGCAAGACAGGGACTAAGTCCACAAACTCTCCGTAATGTGTCAGGAACATTCAATACATCAGACCCTAGATTTTTATATGAGCCGTAAATCATCAGGTACACTCATCTCTGTCGGCCATATATAGTAGACTATAAGCTATCAATCCTATCACGGTTTGTGTTCATCCAGTCTAGGAGGGTCCATCCATCCCATCCCCTGCACCTCGTACATGGCTCTAATCGATAGGAGCTAAGCTTAACATTATCACATCCAGCTTTTTGCAGGAATGGTATCATGGCCTCCGCCATCTCAGCCGTCAAACTGATCTCAACCTCGATATGCTTGGCTGCCCTCATGTACTCAACAACCCCTTCACAAAATTGTTGGATTACTGGGCCCTCGGAATAGTGCGAGAACTTTACTCGCATCCGATTGAAGCCCCCACAAATGAGTTTGAGAGTGTCAATCAGGCATGGCCCGAGCCACAAATACTCGTGTATATGCATCTTGTCCAAATGGATGTTAACGGTTGTAAGACGAAGCCGCGGTTGTATACGGTAATTGAGGACCCAATACAACACCTGCGGCTCCTCGAAGCAGAATAAATTTGTGCCATATAGTAGGTCAATGGCTTCTTGATGTCTGCCTTGGTTGTTAGTACTCTGTGTTGCTGATACAGGGGCAATTCAAACTCACGCACGTGAACAAGTGCGAAGGAGGTCTAAGCACAACCGATATCTGTCACTTTGAAAAGTGCAACTACTTTGACCTTGAAGAGAGACAGAATCTTTCCAGTAGGAGACAGCACTGCCAGATATTGGACTTGAAGGAGTGAAGTATGGTACGCTTTTCGCCTTGATAAGAAGTACGCGATTCCCAAAAAGAAGGGCATATATCTGTAACCGGATCTCGGTTGGCAGCTTGGAAAAGAACGGAGAGTCGAGTTGGTGGCTCCTTGAGGTGGAATATTGAACTGTTAGGTCGCTCATCGTGAGAAACTTGAAAGTGTCTGGTAGGTTAGCAGAGGAGTAGATGATGGTGTGTGTGTTTTGGAGATGAGGGATTCAAGAGATGGGAGAAAGAACAAGTAATGGACATGACGGAGCAGACACCTTTAAAATACTGCCATTAGATGCATGATACCTGTGTTATGCACGTACAATAGTATTGAAGTGTCTGTTTAATGCAATCAAACAAACTTGAACATCCAAGAAAGTATAACCACCCGCAGCATCTTGCACCCAAGCACAGCCCCTATCTGCTAACCTTTGCAAATTCTCCATAAAAAACAATCAGAGAAACATATATCCATAGGCATCATTGTTCGAGGACTCTCCATAGACTTGGTCGGGCTCCATGGACTCTTTCACCGCCTTAACTGTTATGTAGAAGCAATCCGATCTCTTGCACTTCAACACACGCAAATTCTGGCTTGATGCGTCACGATCTCGGATCTCTGCCTCTCCTTTCTTGGAGCATCTCTCCAGCTTCTTGAAATCCTTGCGATGACGACTAGTTCTGGAAAGGCGATCCCCACGAAGGGTCACCATTCTTCCCTGACCATCTGATGCTGTAACGCCATCAAGAGAGGTTTGCGTTTCATCCAACATGCCAAGCCTGGAAGTGTTTACCAGTTCAATCTATTTAGAGAGTCCAATACGTCTCAAAACAACCAAAGGTGAACATTGTGAGCTGAAAAGAATTCTGGTATGAAACAAGAGTAGTCTTCGACACTAAGGTAAAACCCATAATCCAAACCCTTATTCGCATCATCATCAACCATAACCATAACGATACCAATACAGTAAACCAATAGAACACCATCTATCCTTGACCTAAAGCAGAGTAGAAACACAAACGTTATAGTGCAGCGACCCGCTCAACTCCTCTTGCGGATAACGTCCCGCACAATGTTCCTACACTCACTCGGATCCTCGAATACATGCCAGGCCTCGACTGGTACCTTCTTAAACGCCTTTTCGAAGCGCGCAAGCTGGTTCTTCTCTTCGATACCAATAGCTGCAACATCAGTAGCCTTGCGGATGAGGATCATCTTGACCCAGCCTGGGAAAGTTCGGTAGCTACGGAGGCAGTTAGTCAAAAAATACGTATCTAGTGTCGGGTTTACCTACATCTCGCCGTACGCCTCAGGGTCGGATTGTGTCGAGTCTCCGATGAGAATTAGCTTTCGCTTTGGTAGCCACGAGTGAATCTTCTTCATGCGGTCTGCCTTGTACTCCTCCGTCCCCGTTGTCAAAGCCGACAACAAGCCTGCCACAGTGCGCCAGCTTGAGTCGCGCAAGATGAGTGTGCCTTGTGGGTAGTATCGGTCGCGGAAGTCGCGTAGTAGAGGGTACAAGTTGTACGGTGATGCTGACAGGTAGAACCAAGGGGTGTCGCGGGGGAGGAGAGTCTGGAGATCTGACAAAAGCTCAGGCATGCCGGGAACTGGAGTTGGTTCATCGACAAAGGTGGACTTAAGGATGCCGAGAGGGTCGCTGGTTAAAGTGACCTTGATGGTGTCGTCAACATCTAAAGCTTGTTAGTTGATCAATCTGGTAGACGCGTTAGAGTGTGAACAAACCTGATACAATAGCCCAGCCTTCAGGCCCAGCATAGTATGTCTGCATATCCAGAATTCCCTTGACGCCCTGAGGCACCAGCGCTGTCGCATCAACTACAGATCCCTTATGATAGCGATCGACAGGCTCAACACTTGTCGTGATACCATTGAGACTAGTGGGTCCCAGTTTGATCTCCTTCTTGCGGTGCTCGAGCCAAAATACCCTTGCAGCTTGAATATCCCAGAGAAAGGGAATGAGCCTCTCCTCGATGATATCGCGCTCAGCTGCATCATCCGCCAGACCCAGTGTCGAAGCAATTCCGGATACAATATCCGCCACGCGACATTTGGGTTCGTTCTCAAACACAGCAGCGACAAATTCAGCCTCCCATTGATCAGTCTCGGGGTTGCGATACGCCGTGTTATCCATCAACCACAGAATATCGCCACTATCGACAGCCTTGCCGAAGGGGTTCCAGCCAGCCATGCGCGAAAGCCATGACGAGACGTTCACGGGGGCTGCGAGCGCTGCGACCTGAGTTTTCTGGAAAGCGGCGGATTTGGGGTCGGGGAGGTCGTGCTCGACCTTGTCAAAGTTTCGGGCTTTTCGAGTGCGCAGTTGCATGTCTGCTGCGAAGGCGCGAGGGTCAAAGTCTAATTTTTCGTCCATTTTGGAAGGGTGGGCGTGTGAAGTGATATAGTTTTCTGGCATAGAGATAGATGCCTGGAGGCGACAAATGAGGTCGCGTGCTAAGGATGAGTTGTAGGGGCGATGAGGCTGTATCAGGAGTCGCTAGGTCGCGTGGATGTCTAGGTCAGGTTTCAAAGGGGGTATCTATTGCGAGAGCAGGCAGCGAGACAAAAAGAAAAGTGTATTATCTTTCTAAGGCAGATTCGTTAGGAGGATGAAGAGTCAGAATCTCAGTCTCAGTCACCAGGGGCGAGACACCAAGTAGAGAAGGCGCGCGTGTGTTGAAATATGGGCAACTGCTGGACAATGCTTGGCTCAGCTCTGCCTAGCGTCCGTGACCTCATGGTACGTATAGGACAAGGAAATAATTAAGATCCAAGACAAGAACAAGACATGGCGATGTTTAATTGTTGGTGCTTGTGACGTCGCTGCGTGATGCTAAAGACGCCGATCTTTTAGGCTTGTGGGGGTGGAGCTTTACGCGCGTGGGCGCTATTCCTAGAAAATGACCCCTGACAACCAAGATTGGCTCCTTTGTGTGTGGACGGTTGCAGTGGCTTGCAGTGGGCTGTGCTTTAAACTATTGAAACAAGAATAGAGACTATCAATATTCATGATGCTATTGACGTTAGAGGAGAGAAAGGAGTCTGTCTGTCTTGGTTGAAATACAAGGATCACCTGTGACATTGGTCGCAGTCTTGCACTTACATTTAACTGCCGTGTTACGTCACACTTTAACTGGTTGAACCGTTATTCAACGTGTAACCTCGAAACGGAATGCGTATTTTACCAACCTCGTGTAAAAGATTCCTTACTCTTCTCGCGTACACCCATCGGTTTAACCCCAGTATTGAAACAATTTAAAACAAAGTGGCTAGCCCCGCCTACCGGTAGATCAAATCGGAACTGGCGATCTCGATCCCGGGAGAGGCGTTGACGATATCCCGGGCCCCTTGATTAAATTATCCTCCAGGGGTCGGCCCGGGACGTCAAATTTGAAATAGACTTTTACTTCACTTCAGGGATGCTAGTTCTGGAACCCATAATTACTAGATTCGTACAGATTATTGTAGGAGGCTACCCTCTACCGTAGCCTGTTTGTACAAAGTAATCTCTCAGCTCGAGACATCTACTCCTAAAACGCCAACCGCCCATGCATTCTGTCTTTAGTCGTACATACGACCCTTTGCTTTTCTTCTATATCCCCCCTGGGTATCTACCAATCAATATCAGATGCAAGTTGTGAGCCAGGCTGATAATACGTGCTCGTCTTCCAGATTACAAGCCCCCAGATAGCCAACTTTGCTCATCCCCTGGATCAAACAGCTCCTCTTTGATCTCTTTCACCACAGCTTGTATCACACCCTTCATGGCTCGCTGGCTGACGGTGAAGGAGTCGTAGAATAGGTGGTCGTTGGCGACTTCACATTCTGAAGTGATCTTGCTCTTGTCAACAGTTAAATCTGTCGCCTCGGCCTTGACGCACGGCGTCCAGATATCAAAGAATCGCATCGAGGAGTTGCCATCTAAGGATCCGCGCCCTTGCAAATCTACAATCGATGCCTGCCACATGGCACTATCAGTCATTGCGCTGGCCACTTCTTTACCAAAATCGACAGCCAGACCATTACGCATGGGATACGGGGCCTCAATAACGCGATCGCTTTCGTTAGTTGTTTTCGCTGCTTCATTGGTCCCTTGGCTTTGCGCGGCCGTCTCAATGTTGTCGCTTCTTTTGCTCTTCTTTGATGCATAAATTGGCTTCTTCGTCGTCCTCTCTTTCCATTCGGCGATGGCAAAGTCAATCTCTTGGTTCCAATGTTTTGTCAATTCTGCGGCGTTTCTGGTTTGCTCAGCTACGCTATTGGGCGCTGGCGGTTTTGATCGACCTCGCCATCCGGGTGTCAGTGAGATGTCGAATATCATAGGGGCCAAGATGCGGAAGCTCTCAAATTTGCGCTTGTCGACTTTGTCCAAAGCGCCAGGTGCTGTGAGGTCGCTAATCTGAGTCTCGGTTGCGTTTGTCCAAAAGTCAGAGTAAGCAATAGAGGCTGGGTCCAGCGACTTTTGGTAGAGTAATTCGGCCTCTTCGAGTATGAGCTTCACCATAGAACTGATGGCTTCCTCAGATTCCTGTCTCGGCATCGCTGCCATGTTCCAAATTTCCCAAGTACCAAAACTGAAAATCCACAATGTTTCGCGTGGAATGTTTTCTGGTGGGGGCATATCGAGGAAGCTCTGTACTTGACTAGCTAGGTCCGAGATTCTCCAAGGAGTTGAGTATTGTTCAGCGATAAAGGTGAAGTTCAGAGCTGGCTTTTGATTCACATCTGTGCGTCGGGTAACATCGAGAAGACTTTGGAGTTCCTTTTCGTAGAGTCTATTGCTGAGAATACCCCTGTTGTGATGGCCACTGGGGACAAAAGATATATGCGAGCTACAATTGAGCTATGACTGCATTAGAAAAATATCACAATATTCCGGGTTTTGCTGTATTACCTCGTCACACAACTCTTCTGTCCATGTCTTGCGTTTTGAAGAATCGTGGACACTACCCATGACATCAGGCGAACCAAACACCACGATCCTCAAATTTGAATCAGGCTCTGGTTCCTGTTTTCCCCAAGAAAATATTCCTCCATAAGTGCTGCCGAGGTTTCCGCCTGATAACCGATTTGGCAAAACGCCAAATATGAGAAAGCTGGTGAAAAAAATGGCGGAAATTTGGAGGATCAGTTTGGGAGCGCCGCGCCATACGCGAGTAGAGCAAAAGACAACCACATTTCTTCCACCGAGCCTGCTGATGATGGAGTCCTCACTATTATGAGGGTTTGGAAGAGGGTGGTCGAGCTCGGCGGGTGACTTCCATAATGTTTGGATCATAATGAAGAGCCGTGGGCGTCGAAATGAAAAGCACTGCGAGATCACCACTTGATATGGGCCATGGATGGTACCTTATGTATGTACTTGGCGTCGCGGAGGTTGCTAAAGCGCGAACAGAATTGAGAATAGCGAGAAACAGAAGAAAATGGAGAAACTAGACCGATCTAGCCGATCTAAAACATCAATTGTGAAGGTCGGCTGATGAAGTGGTTGAGCGTTGGCGTTGCAAGGAATGTTGTCAGTGGAAGCCAGTGACAAGGTTTGAGCCCAGCGTGTTGAGGTGGATGAAGACGGAAGTCGGCCTTGAAGTTTAACGGATTTAGTAAAGGACGAGGAATGATGATAATAATATGATAAAATGATAACGCAATGTTTAAATAGGTGACGGCAGTTGTAGGTCAGTCAAAGATGAGATATTCGAAGATGGATAGGAGAAACATGCGGCTGAAGATAGGGCTGGAAACAAGTTCAACATGGAGTCAGCGGGGGGATACGCCGCTTATTAGGGATCAGGCCTGGGGCCAGCGAGTCTAATATTCTCTCCTGGGCCCTGACAGGTCCAGTTGTCCTTGCCAAGAGTCATCAAGTTGCGCGGCCAAGAGCTTCATTAGAGTCGATACTGTATCCGTAGCGTGGGACGATGGGATGCGAATGAATGCGAAGACGCAAGCATCCATCCAATCCATGGGAGCTAAAACATCCTTGTATTCCGTACAATTGCGGAATCCAAGCCCGCAATCCGTTAAAAAGGTCAACGTCGCCAACAGTTTCAGCCAGTTACCCCTTCGTACGGTACCATACAGAATCCGACGTTTTCACAGAACACCACGTCACTTGCGGCAGCTGGCCGGCCTGTTTGTACCCACATCCCGGTGCCGTGTCCCGGATGCCTCTATAATCGCAAACCAGAACATATCATTCATTGTGTTGTGCCTTCGTGGCTTCAAAGCTGACAACTCAGTAAATTGCACCCAAGAAATGCGTCGTCAGCTGTGGAGTAGTTCAATGTCAGCCGCAATTGGCGCCGCCTCAAGTCAAAGCCACAGAAGCAGGCTGAAGAGTGATAGATATCGACAGCCGTCACCTTCAAGAGAAAAGTCTCGGTGTTTTGCGGAGAAGTGGGAAGAGCCGTTGATGTGTTGCAGATTTGATGTTTGTCTGCCATAAACGGTAATAAAGCACGAGACAGACTTGATGTCCCAAAAGGTAACGATGCACCCGGACGATAGAATATGGATCTAGGTTACACATGAATTCTGTAGACTACCTAGTAGTTGAATTCAATCAGAAGCCAAATCCAAGACCAATGCGAATGTTGTTTTCATCCGTCTCTCTTCATCAGCATCGTCTTCACTCCGGAAATGGGGTACGTCATCAATCAGATCTGAAGCGGGACGCCCGGGGATAGCTAAAAATGGGCTTACGGTGAGGTCTGCCGAGAAATTAGATTGCTATTCCTGGGGTACCAAGATCTTGGGTTGTACCGCGGTACTCTGAAGTGAGGCTCTTATGTAGTATTCTTCAACACCTCATTATGTTACACTTCAAGATAGAATCCATACAAAGATCAGCAAAATTCCACTGGCTTTTCATATTGGGTCGCTCACAAGCTTTTGCCAAGAACCATACCTATTTCAAACCGTCATTTTACTGGGCCGCTGATCTGCTGGATGGCATTTGGGATATCCGCATTTGCCAACAAAAAAGTCATCATGATGAGTATGATTAAATCCCCAAGAAACATATAAGCCTGCATCATAAACATCAATACTTGCATACCTTAGGTTGCTGATTCATCCACGAAGCCTCCCGTCTCCTCGGCATCTCCGTGCTTAGGCTCACCAACGAATGCACATGTTGAGCTTATCCTCCACGGTTGACCCCAACTGATTGTGACAATTATCTAAATAACATAAAACCATGATGAATATTAAATAGACGGTGCACCAGATTACGGGAATTGTCGACGGCAGTTTACCGATGATGGTGTTGTCTTGCTTCCACGGTGTACTCGTCTCCCAGGAGAACGGAATCATCAATCCCACACTGCCTACTTAGGTAGTAAGTACAGTACTGTAAGATTGTTGTAAGTCAACAGAGAGAGAAATCTGCAACCAATGTAGATTTATATACCATTAAATTTTGGGAACATGACTTTGGTTACCAGCCAAGAGCTTCTCCCAAACGGCTACTATCCATACCTCTAGCCCGTCCAAGTCAGGATAAAGTTTTTTTATCTCAGGCAGTCTCCTTTACGCGGGAATTTGAGGAATTCATGGATCGGAGATTAAATCAAGAAAAGTACATAGAGCCAAGGCAGCTAAGTGTATAAGTGCCGTCTTATAATAATGATATGTCTGAGATCTTCATTGAAAGGCAAAACAATACTGACACTCTGCCAAGCAAGACCCATTGTAAGTTGGTATTAATGGGCTTTCCATGGCACCGCTTAGACGCAAAGGCTCGTGCGGAAGGGAGTAGGATCTCAGATAGAGGGCAACTAAAACTGCAAAGCAAGGGAGGTTGTTACTGAAAAGACAGATAACCGCAACCAAGGAAGCGCATTGTTTACGTACTTTGTTATTATTATTGCTCCTATTATTGGGAAGGGATATAGTTTCTTTTTATAGAGCCCACTGGCGCAAAGCCTAGTTTTACCTTGTGTCGACAAAGCGGCCCCACCATGGACGACAAGACGGCTTAACTCAATCCTAATAAGCTACCGCAACTCTTTGGTTAAGGTATTAGGTCTCGTCAAAGCTTCTCTCAAGATTGATACCTAAAAGAAGATCTTTAAACTATCCGAATAGCTAGCTCCTCCATAGCAGACTTGAACCCATTGTTTGTCTGCTTCTACTCACCTTCAAGGCCGCGTCAGAGTCGTATCTCTTACTGACTAATGCACGTGCAACTCATCCTTGGCCGGGATTTTGGTCGAGTCGGGTGCTTTGAAACCGTAGTCTACTAAATCCGTCACCAACCAGGGCACGCATTCGCATCGGGTCGATTAGGTTATCACTTGCTAGGTAAGGTAGCTACCGGTATTACCTATTGCCTCAGCCTCCTTCCAACATCTCATCCTTCTCTCAGTATACGGCCGAGCCCCTCACTCCTCCGTCCTTGGCTCATCTATCGTTGCATCGTGCCTCTAGAAAACAAGCTTACCCTCCCTTGCTGCCCACTATCGATACCCGCTCTCATCTCTCTCCACGTTCACGCCCGCCGCCGCCGCAGTAACAGCCTATCGAGCAACATGTTGGCTTTGTCTCTTGCGACTGCGACCCCTTGAGTCATGAGCGCGTCTCGATCGCTTCACCAACTACTTCGCCCTACACCACACCACCATCGGATGCTGCCCCACGGGTAAGCTGCCCTTTTTTTTCTCTCGCTATCAGCTACCTACCTTACGCAAGCTTGCGCGCTGCCGAGCTCCCCCCACATCAACCGCCGTCGACATTTTGATTCACGCAGCTTGACGCAAAGCCCGGTCTTCGGTATGCTGTCCCATCTGCGGTTCCACCGGCGAGGGCCGTCGAATCCTGCTTCACCCTCTCCCGATCAAAATCCTACTTCGCCTTCTACTGGCCACCCTGCGCCATTCTCTCCCGATGCTCTCTCCCCAGAGTTGCGCCCGACCTCGCCGAGTTCCTCTACCTTACCTCCTACTCTACCACCTATAGCCCGCGTCACCACAGAAGATCTTGGTAAATCGCGGGACAGTCGCCAAAATGCTGTCATGACAAGTCAGATAGATTCTCGGCCGCCGCAACAAACCTCAAAATCAGCTTCCAGCAAGGGATCCAGTTTTATTGGTGGTGTTGCTCTCAGAAAGTATCAGCGCGATATGGAGGCTCAAGCTGTTGATGCAATGGAAGGTGGGAGAGGGCTTGGTTTGCTTGGACAATATTCAGCTTCTCAACCCATCTTGACTTCGAATAGTCCTCCTACGCGACCATCACCCCAAGTTTTGAAGAATACGAAAATTACGTCTTCTTTCAGTACACCCACAGAACTTCAGCACTCTGCCGCTGCACCTACAGGTCGCCGTCCTGCGGGTACCCGTCTTGTCACAGAACTACCTTCAATCACACAAACAACGAGCAATACCGAGAGCCCGAAGCCCAAGAAAGGGCTACCGTTCCTCAAGAAACCCATGTCAACATTGTTGATGAGACGCAAAAACACCCAGCATGTTCCCGACTTACACCCAATACCCTTGACCAAGCAAAGAGAGGATCCCGTGTATGATCCTCGCATCATGGGGACTCGAGTCCATGATTTCAGTGCCCCGCGACCCAAAAGAAATACGCCCAACAAGGACAATGCGCCATCTTCACTCACTTCCCCAGTTCCTAGCTCCGCCCCTCTTCCCGCTCACAACAGATTCCCGAACCCAGCAGTCGCTCAGCCTGATCAGGGTCCCCTTTCGGCATCGATCCCGACGCACCGGGTGCCTAGCATTGCCTCAGAATCCAATTACTCACAAGATTCAAGAGCTCTGAAAATGACGCCAAGTACAGCCTCTACCGCAATTCAAGTCCCCATAGCGGATGCAGATGCCCCTGCCATGCCAGATGTGCCTCCGGTCCCTCCTAAAGATGCTGGTCCAATTTCTGTTCAACCAAGATCGCCACGGGCATCTAGGTTGATCGATGAAGGATCTTACGTCCATGAGAAATCGTCGACGTCCATACGAGCGGGCCGCTCAAGAGGCCCTTCACTATCTGGTTTATCAGGCAAGGATATACCCTCGGCCATACCTCGACATATGAAGAGTACATCTTCCAGATTCAGCTTCGACATGATTGGTGCTGCGAAGCAGGAAAAGCTTCTCGAAGAGAGGCATCGACAACGAGAGCTTGAAAAGAAGACTGCTGAAACCCCTGCCCCTCGGGATTCGCGGTTTGATGATTTTGATGATGATGGATTCGATTACGATGCGATGATGGAGGATGATGGCTTCGAAGAGGATATTCCCATGGTCGGTGATGATTATGATGATCTGGACAACGGCTTGAACAACCACCTGGACGATCATTTAGATAATAACCTGGATAACACCTTGAACGAAAACTTGAACGATCAGTTGGATGACGAGCTTGATCCTGACAATGACCAAGAAAACTTTTCTGGCTTTGTCTTCCAGCGATCAGGTCCTACATCATCGTTAACCAGCCCGCGCAGCGCGGGCTTCATGCCAACACCGAGGGATACAGACGGAAATCGAATTGGCTATGCCACGAGCCAGTATACCCCAAACATGCTTGGTGGATTGTCTCCTAGCCTCCCTCTTGATCAGCAAATAAACCAGGAGATGCAGACGAGCGGGTTGGGAATCCAAGGACTGGACGTTCCAAGAGTGCCTAGCCTAGAGAATGAGGCGGCATTCCAGAAGAATCAGGACCTACCACCCATAAATACGGGTCGCTCACTAAATGATGACGAGCTCTATTATGATGATGGGATGCTGGAATTTGAAAGGAACGAATTTGCCGAGGATCTTGCTGCCCCTCCCGAATGGGACGATACTCCCTTTGACGAATCAATATTCGACAACAACGATACTGACCAATTTGGTCGACCGATAGCGGGTGCATTTGCGCATGCGCAATCATTGAAACGATCTGCAAATCAGGATGAAACTAATCTGTCATCTGAGACGACAGCACGTTTTTCTGCTGATTCAGAGGCGTCTAAGACCACAGCTCAGACATCATTGAGTGTTGATGACGAACCGATCACCGGAGCTGAAGCTCCTCAAGAGGACCCTGGCACTCAATCACCTTCTGGCTCTCCAGTCCCAACCCAGGCAGCACCTCCGGGTGGTGATACTTTGGCGGCATACCAGGCTGCTCTCGCTGCAGCTGCTTACAAGGCGGCAGCTTCGGGCAAATTTCAACGTGGTTCATCGCCGCCACCCGATGACACAATACTGTCCGAGTCAAGCCATTCCCCAAACACACCAGACCGTGATGACTCTTTCAAGCAGTATGATTATGGCGACTACGATCAGTCGTATGAAAACATGGCCGAATTTGAGCTTGATGACGACGCCATCATTGCCGAGGCCAATGCAAGCGCTCTAGCCAACGATTGTGACGGTTGGTACGGTCAGGAGTTTGGCTTCTACTCGGCCCCTGCTGGCCAACAACAGGGACCTGAGTATGAATATGCGAACGGTGGCTTCTTCGGTCCTAAGGGTGGTCTGGATCGTACGACTAGCGGACGCATGGTGTCCAGGGAGCCAAACCTAACACCCATCACAGAGCGATCCGAGTATTCTAACAGAAACTCGATCATGAGTCTTGGGATGCCTGGTTTTGGCGGAACTACGCCACTTCAGAGCCCAGGTTTGGCTCAACTTGCTCTCATGGGTGATCGTGGTGATGAAATGACCTTGTCTGCCCTGCTTCGTCTTAGGTCTAGGGCATGGGGAGGCTCTCAAGCCAGTCTTGTCTCCAGTCAGAATGGTTCTCCTCGGTCAGAAAGAGGTGACTTGTCTAGCTCTCCATGGGGCCCTAGCTTCACCAACCCAACAACTTTCCATACTCGAAAAAATTCGGTGTTGTCCACCATTAGTCACGATGATTCGGACAACGTGAGTGCATCAGGAAGCCCAACATTGACGGGTGGCGTCCCCGGCCTGACGTTGTCTCCGCCTCCTGTTCCAACACTGTCGAAACTCGAAACCGGAAACAAAGAGGAGACTCAGATAGCCCCGCTGAAAGCTAACATGCCTACATCGAAGGCCTATGAAAGCCCCATCTCACCTATATCTGATCCTGAAGAGAGCATGCCGCCATCAGCCATGGTAAGCCCGCTGGAGCCATCCAATAGGGCCAGTATGACTGAATCTAGCTCGGATCCAAAGCATCCTGGCATGGGTCACCGGCACAAGAGCTCCGCTGATAGTATATCATATACCAAGGAGGAAGACAGCGGTGCTACACGATGGGTCATGGAGAGACGACGTACTGGTGAATATGGGCAAATTGAGATTCTTGAACGAGAAGTACTTGAGGGGGGGCGAATATAGGAAACAGCCCCCTACCTAGCGTTTGTGAATGTTTAGAAATGGAGTGGAAAAGGTTTCATATTGATACACCATTGAATGAGGAGTTTGGATTGGAACTGGATATATACAGGAGGTGTCGGTGCAAGCCGCAGACCTCTGAAGAGGAGCCTAGGCCATGAACATAGGACTTATCTTAGGAGGAAGGAGCAGATCAAAAGGAATCAAAAAGGGTATTTATTAATGGTGTTGGGGAGCTATATATGGGAATGAAAGGTGCTTGCAGCCCCGAGCTGTGGTTCGTGTAAACAATTGGATGATTACGAGCCACATGGACCGACGTTAGAGAGAGTTATGACAGGCAGTATAAAGAGCGTATCACATTCAAAGTGTCTAATTATCGCATCTTGTATATTTTTGATGTGTTATACCACAGCGTTCCTTCATACAATTGATAGGCACCTGCCCCTTTATCTCCATTACAGTCTCGGGTTTGAAGAAGGAAAGAGCGAGGGTACTCAGTGTGACTGCCACTTGGAGTAACAACGAATCTCGTGACGTTACTCAACCCGTCACTTCTTGTGGAAGGCATTTGAAACTCTCGTCCAACAACAAAACATATCATCGGTCCAGTTCATTTTCCTGTGCCCTCCCTCAAAAATCACTTTGGAGCCCTTTTGGGGTTTTCTTGGAACTCTTTTCACTCGCTTCTTTGCTTTGGCCGCAACTCTTTGGCCTTTCCTTTCCTTTCTACCCTTCTTCCATCTTCTCTCCTACGATGTATTCACTCTTGATTATACGAGCGACAGCACTTTCTTTGCTGGCTGCTCTGTCTTTTGCAGATGAACCTGTTATCGGTGACTTGGAGGCGTACAACAACGCTCAACTCGGTCAATTCCCCTTTCAGGCCTTTCGTTCTTCGGATATTGTTGCCCCCCTTTTCCAAGTCAGCACTTTTGAGCCGAACCTTGTCGATGACTCTGGCTTTCTCTTCCTAACAATGGAACACAATGGCAAATCAGGACCTGCCATATTCTCAAGCAAGGACCTCAGTCTCGTCTATGCCGACATCAACTACGATGAGACATTTGATGCTCGTGCCCAGGTAAATAGCGGCGGCAAGTACCTCACTTTTATCGAGGGCGGTCGCTGTCATGCCTTTGACGCTTTCTACCAGAAGAAATGGACAGTGTCAATTTCGGACCTGGGGTCTACTGGAGCCAACATTCACGATTTCGAATTCACAACCCAGGACACTGCTCTCATGACTGCGTACCAGGACATCAGGTACAACATGACTGCTCTTGGAGGGGAGGTCGACGGCTGGCTGAGCGATTCCATCTTTCAGGAAGTACAGCTCGATACTGACAAAGTCACAAACGTGTGGAGGTCTTTCAACCATCTCAATATGACTGACACATTGGTCAAATTCAATCCTAAAACGACTTTCATGGATGGCCAAGGTTTTGACTGGTTTCATCTGGACAGCGTCTACAAGGTACGTCCCCCCTTTTCAGAATTCCGTTTTATCACATATTCATAAAAGATAGACTACCAATGGCCATTATCTGGTATCATCGAGAGGATTGTCAGCAATCATTCTCCTCCAAGCGGATACGCTGAATCCGCAGTGGATTCTTGGAGGCAAGCGCAACCAGTTCAAGGACCTCGGTGGCGGCGACGCAACCAACTTTGCACATCAGTACAACGCGAGGTTCGTCCAAAACAATGAAAGTCGGCTCAGCTTCTTCGACAATCAGGTGACCGAAACTGGTTCATGCAACGGACAAAATTGTTCTCGAGGTGTTGTTGTAGAACTGGACTACGATGAAATGACTGTCAAGCTCTTGCATGAGTTTTACCACCCCCAAAACATCTCCTCCGGCTCAGGAGGAAGTGTTCAAGGCCTAGAGAATGGCAATTTCCTCGTCGGCTGGGGCGCGAATCCTGGTATAACGGAGCATGCGCCTAACGGTACCGTCGTCATGGACATCCAGCGAGGAGTAATGCCACATGAGTCACAAGGAGATACCGATATGCCAGTCTACCGTGTGTGGAAGATGGATTGGGTCGGTCGGCCGCCCTGGGGTCCTTCCATCGCTTCAACACCTCCCGGGGGAACAACATCGGATACTGCTATATATGTATATGTGTCTTGGAACGGCGATACTCAAGTTGACAGATGGGAGGTGGTACGTCATCTGACATCGTGTTGCTGGGCTCGTGGCTAACTCTGTGATAGTACGCTGGTGAAGACGAGCGAAACGTTACCTCTTCTCGCAAGCTTATCGCAAACTCAACCCGCTCCGGCTTCGAAACGGAAATCCGCCTTGAAGGGCCATCGCATCCTAGATTTGCCCGAGCCGTTGCAGTGGCCAAAAACAGCAAGATACTTGGCTCTACGGCTACTGTTGATCTTGCGAGCGGTAAACTTCATGGGAACAGCAACAGTATCTGGAAGCCAAGGAAGAACCCTTCAGATGAAGAGCCGAGTGATGGGCCTGGTGATGAAAAGGATGAAACCGATGAGGAAGACCTTGCATCCCATATCAAGCCTTCTTTGAGCTCAGTGTTTGCCCTTCTGCTCGCAATTGCGTTTAACCACCTATTGTAGGCCGAGTCTTGATTGTTTTATGAATTGAGACCAGCATACCTTAGCCATTTTTGGAGCCTATATCTGGCGGTGTTTTACGTGGCGAGGATGACGACCTACTTATTCAATCGTATGAGCACGTACAGTCACTGTCTTTTAGATAAGCGGGCTTTTTCTTAGAGATAGTCAATTGAAGCCGAATTTACATGATTGATTAAGTGACGAGAAATGGCGAGTCCAAGTTGGTGTGGCTGTATGCTCCAGGGTAGCTGACTAAGCTATAGCACCATCAACTTCATTGCCGTCATCTATCATTACAACTTCACTCAGCAACACCCCGTCTCATTGTTCATGATTTATTGTATGTTGCAACCTGCGCTTTTCTAGATTGAGTAAGCCCAAAAAATGTCTCTGCCTCTTCGTCGTGCACCCTTTATCTGCCGACGTTGCCTTCAAGCATCTTGTCGACTCAGGACATTGCCACTCACTCGGTACTCAACTCAAGCTGGCCCATCTAAAGGCGAGAACCATCAACAAGACAAGACAACAAAGAATGATGACTCGGACTCAGCTAAGGAGCCAGGTCCGATGGCCCGACGGCTAGAAGAAGCTACAGAGGAAGCACTTTTTACAGGTGGGAGAGCCGGACGCCGAGCTGTCGAGGACGCAGGCTTTTCGGATGAGCTCAAAGAAAGGCTCTTGAACAAGATCGCCGATGCGAATTTCAAGTCAGAGAATGCTAGCGCTTTTGCGGAAGCTGGTCTCTCGTCATCGGCGGGTGAAGGCACGCGGTACATTGCCTCAGCGCAGGCGTGGACAGGAGAGGAGAACACGGCGGATGCAGTACTTCGAATGCTCGACGACGCCAAGAAGCCGCTCGCTCCGGGACAGAGGGGCAAGTTCCAGCCGCCTCCAGTGGACATGAGGTTGCAGAGACAGCCGAGACGGTCTCCCGGAGAAAAGGTGGCTACGGCGAGGGACAAGGTGAATACCTATGTTGGCATGGGTGGTCAGCAACCCAAGAATGGTATGAGCGAGGAGGAGAAGGAGGCGTGGCGAAAGGAGCTGAAGGAGCGGTTCGAGCCTGGTGTGAGGGCAATGCCAAACTCAATCACCGGTCTTGCAGCGTTGGCGAATGAGCGTATCGAGAATGCCATTGCGAGGGGCCAGTTCAAGAACATACCGCGCGGCAAGGATATTCAGCGTGACACGCGCGCTGACAACCCCTTTATCGATACGACAGAGTACATCATGAACAAGATGATCCAGCGACAGGACATTGTCCCGCCCTGGATAGAGAAGCAACAGGAGCTTGCCAAGGAGCTGGGGGCTTTCAGAGCCCGGCTACGCAATGACTGGAGGCGCTTTGCGGCGAGGATGATTGCCTCACGGGGAGGCTCTCTACAGGAGCAGATGCGCAGGGCGGAGGAGTACGCCGCTGCAGAGGAGGTGCACAACCCGATTATACGAAAGAAGTCGGATGGGGAGGTGCAAGAGATAAAGGCTTCTTCGCCGGTGGTAGGAAGGCCGTTCCGCGACAAGGCGTGGGAGGAAGCTGAGGTGGCATATCACAGGCTAGCGATCGAGCGTCTGAACGCCATGACGCGGAGCTACAACCTCATGGCGCCGGATTTAGCAAAGAAACCATACTTTTCACTCGAGCGGGAACTCAAGACGTGCTTTGCTGAGGTTGCGCCTACGGTTGCTCGAGAGATTCATGATCGCGCCACGGGCGGGACGGGGAGGAACTTGGGAGGAGGAGGGAAGAAAGCCAAGCAGACGGGGTTATTGGAGACGTTGACAGGAGGTGATAATGTCAAGGTGCATGTTGAGGCACAGGAGAAGGCGTATGGGCTGAAGGAGTGGTGGAGAGATGTGTGGAAGAAGAACTGAGTGGTGTAGGATTATATCCATCCTGTATGAAGCGCATCATGGCCTCACACGACTCGTTCAGCCCACCCTACTCGTCTGCTACGACTTGTGAACCCACCAAATACAACACTTGAACAGTTGGGCTGGCCCAAACACTCCCCTGCTTACAATGTCTTTAAGTCCCCGCCTCTTCCCCAGATGGACTACCTGCAGCCCCCGCACGATGCCATCGTGGTCGGATGATAGTAAAGAGCGGTTCCACCTTGAGATGCAGATCTGAGTGTCTGTATCTGTATATGGATCAGGATTGCGGTTGTGAGTAGCGAATACCAGAGCAATACTAGACAATGAAGCTGAGATTGTAACCATGGAGCAAAGTCGACTATAGTCTTGGAGTTTTGTTGGAGTAACCCCAATACTACTCCAAATTTCAAATCTCATCATGACAACTTCATGATGATGAGTGCGTAGATACAGGACCATAGCCAAGTCCAGGCTGTTCTCGACGTGTCATTGACCTGCTCTCTGAACGAAGAATTCTCGAATCAAAAAGGAATCTCCTTTCATCGCTGATTCCGAAGGGATAAAATGATCGGTGAGGACTTTGTCGGTCCTACCACGGACCTGGAAATATTTCTCCAATTATTTCGGTAGCTCCAGGGGTATCGCGAGATTTAAATGCGCTAACTGGCTGTCGATTCTTCTAGCTTCTGGGCATTGTAGCCATAGTGGGTTTAGTTCAACAAGAGGCTCTGCAGTTGTGGTTCGTTCGCATGATAGATGTTTGTTGAGTTTTTGAGCTGTTGAGATAGTATCCCAGGCCATTGAAGATGGACTTGGATAGATGCTGTCTCTTTGCAACTCAAGCTTTGTTTATTGAACAATGATCCTCATTGACAAATTGCTGATGTTTAACTTGGCATGATTTATCTGAGTAAATTCTAAAGGCGAGGCCCACTTAGATAACCATCTTCATGGGTGGCATGGATATCCTTGGGATGTGATATCTTCTCACAAACACGCAGTCTATACCTGGCAAACTGTTAGTGAATACAACGCCCACACATAGAGATTGCGGGTTCCTGGCTCTCCCTCTCGTAAATGACTCTGTCATACTGTCATAACTCGGTCTGGCATGGTTCGTCCCGCTTTGAGCCGACTATCCGCCCCTAAGATAAAAATCATCAACCTCGAGGCCCCATATTTTACCTAGCAAAGGTTCCTCGCAGGCTCCATAGACTTTCTCATCTCTTGTATTCTTCTCTCTGCTTTGCTTTATTCTCTGTTGCTGCTACTGGCACAGAAGTAAAGAGTTGCAGCCACCTTATCGCCCTCGTTGCTTCTGTTGTCGTCCTTGTATTTCGTTTGGCCCATCTAGAGTGACACTTCCCTCACGTTTGTTGGACCTCTTTCAACCTCGACTTATCCAACAACGTCTAGACGAGATTCAGAACGAAGCTTGGGGATAGTGCTTGATATCTGTTCTGCTTGCTGTGTCTCAGGTGCTGTCCTTACAGCCAGTCGTCTTCAGCCTTGACAGTCAAGCCTCGATTGGCTGCCACTTTCATCTCGAGTGCCGCAAAGCGAAACAGCTGAAGCCATGGCCGACACCCAAGAAACGGTGTCACCAGCCCCGGCTGCGGCCCCGCCTTCAAAGACCACTGCCGATGTTTCGGCCGCCGTGGACTCGGCGGCCATTAACAGCTCCGATCCTAGCAAGACACACACCAGCATTGTCGAGCATGCCCGCGCTGCCGCCCACAAGGAGCGCACCATGACCCTCCGCCAGGGCATCAAGCTCTACCCCAAGGCCATCGCCTGGAGTATCCTCATCTCCACGTGTATTGCGATGGAAGGTTATGACATCAGTCTCGTCAATAACTTTTGTACGTACTGATCGATCCCTTGTTGACTTGATATCTGTGTCAGCTGCCAGAAACATCGATATCAGTATCAAGATCGACGACCCAGGGTACACCTAGGGCCATCCTGCTGACACGTGCTATAGATGCTTTTCCTCAGTTCAACAAAAAGTATGGTGTCCTTGGTGATGATGGCACATATCAAGTACCGGCTGCCTGGCAAGCTGGTTTGAGTAATGTATGTAGTTCCTTCTCAACTTTTCCCGTTTAGATGCTGATTGGCGATTCGAATAGGGAGCCCATTGCGGTGAGATCATTGGTCTCTTTATCAATGGTTGGGTTTCTGAGCGATTTGGTTATCGTTATACCATCATGGCCTGCCTCATCTGCGTAGCTGGCTTCACAACCATCTTCTTCACTGCTCAAAATGTCCAGACTCTGCTCGTCGCCGAGATTCTGTGTGGTATTCCATGGGGAATGTTCCAGACAATAACCATCACATACGCATCCGAAGTCTGTCCTGTAGCTTTGCGCGGCTACTTGACTACCTATGTCAACTTCTGTTGGGGTTTGGGCCAGGAGATTGGTATAGGAGTTATTCACTCCATGCTTAAGCGCGACGATGAGTGGGCGTATCGTATTCCCTATGCTCTCCAATGGATGTGGCCAGTGCCGCTTTTGGTTGGTATTTTCTTTGCACCAGAATCGCCATGGTGGCTAGTTCGCAGAGGCCGTAACCAAGACGCCAAGCAAGCTCTGCTCCGCCTGACCAGCCTCGACCGTGAAACTGACTTTGATGCCGACGAGACAATTGCCATGATGGTACACACCACTGCCCTTGAGGAGAAGATTACAGCTGGAGCATCCTACTGGGATTGCTTCAAGGGCACTGATCGCCGCCGTACTGAAATTGTTTGCATGGTCTGGGCTATCCAGAACCTAAGCGGCAACTCCTTCTCCAACTATTCCACCTATTTCCTTGAGCAGGCCGGACTCTCCGCTGATAAGGCGTATTCCTTCGCCCTCGGCCAGTATGCTATCAACATGGCGGGCGTCTTTGGTGCATGGGGACTGATGACCTTAGGCATTGGTAGACGAGCCTTGGTTCTCTATGGCCTCTGCGGTCTTTGCTCCATGCTTTTCGCCATGGGCTTTCTTGGCTTTGTGCCCGAGGCCGACCGGGATAAGTCATCACTGGCTACAGGCAGTATGATGATGGTATGGGCGCTCTTCTACCAGTTGACCGTCGGTACCGTGTGCTATTCTCTTGTTGGAGAGCTGTCATCTCGTCGTCTGCAGATCAAAACGGTTGTGCTTGGCCGTAACCTCTAGTAAGTCACCAATCACAAGGAACCAGGGGCAATGGGTGCCCCTTTTGATGTTGTGTTGTTGGTCCAGATAGCTAACCCAACGGATGAATAGTAATGTCGTTGGCATCATCAACAGCATTTTGACGCCGTATATGCTCAACCCCACAGCTTGGGATTGGGGTAATTTTGCAGGATTGTTTTGGGTAAGTCCTGATCGTCTGACATCTTTGTGATAATACGTGCCGAATTACTGACGAGTACAATAGGGCGGCATCTGCTTTTTGTGTATTATTTACACCTACTTCCGCCTCCCGGAGCCAAGCGGACGTACTTTTGCTGAGCTTGATGTGCTCTTTGAGCGAGGTATTAGCGCAAGGAAGTTTGCATCGACTGAGGTGGATGTGTTCCACGAGACAGTTGAGGAGAATGTCATGAACCGCTATGAAGAGCTTGCGGATGCTCCATCAGAGAAGGCGCATGACAGAGCCTAAGCCGACTCTCTTGATGGCTGATGAAGCCTCTCAATGCGCACATGCTCAAGGTAATATGTATAAGGCAGGCGAATGATACTGTTGGTCGGAGGTGTATCTCTGTTTCGGGTGAAGCTACCCCGGACGCGCGATGGTGAGAGCATCTATGCTGTGCCACGTGCAAGATGAAGAGATCTCGTTAAGGGGATATCTCGGATCTTAGTCGGTATTGGCATTTGGTGATGTATTTGCATTACGACAGGCGTTGGCGTTCTGGACTAGGTTCATGGAAAACGAACTCGCAATAATGAGGTGAACAAATAATGAAGACTGAAATGTATGTTTAGTTAAAGACGTCACGATAATTAACTGTAATGATGGCCATCTTGGCTCTGCCGTATGCTATTGGCTTCAGGCTTTGGCAAATACCAGGGCATGTCCGAGATCCCACGTGTTTGGTCATTCAAGCCTTTTGGAAGACAGGAGCGTTCATGTTGGTCAATTGACTTGTTCGACCTCATTTGATATGTTCCTGCCAGCAGATAGCAATGGGTATCCTGTTGTTTGAGGCTTCTTTGAGCCAACGAGAGCTCATTCGACGCTGGTTAGATGCCCGGAACCGGGCCGGTCACGGGGACGGAGCCGGTGTAGAAGAAGAGCGTTTGTGGATGCGTGAAAGAACCAAAGGCTGAGGGCAAGGGTTCGGTGATGCAACAAGACAAAGCTAACGAGCGCTTGGAGGCAGTAGCGGGAATGTGACCTGATGGGCGAGCGGAGAGGCAGGGCGTTTGGAATCTGGAGACAGCGGGCCCGCTGTGACAGGCCTAGCGGAAGACCCAGAAGGGGACGTGCGGTGAACAGGCCGGAGTAGACCGGGCGGCTGGGGTAGAATCGACTGTTGACTGTTTGAGAGACAGGTCAAGGTCGGATCATCGTTTCTTTTCTCGCTCCTTTCTCGGTGTGGCCTTGTGGGTACATGATCCTAGTGGAACTGTGCCTACTATACTGCGTTTGATGGTGCTGGTTGATGTTAAAAAGTTACATGCGAGGAGACAGGTATCGAAAGAGGATAAAGTATAACTATGTTCCTGGACAGGACGTTTGATGCGGACGATTCGGGACTTGAGTAATGTTCTAATAATGCGTTATGCAGATGCCGGTAGATGGACGACGGTCAGAACTCGGCCTCTCAAACTTCCATGAGCGGGTTTAAATTCCGATGTTGTGCCATGCATGACTGGGTAATTGGTTACAATAGGTACTCAATCTTTTCGAAACCATCGCGATCGTCTGGTATTGGCTCAACGATAATACGGTATAATTGGTTTAAGAGAGATGAAGTCTGATGATGGATAAAAGCAACAAGACCCATTACCGCCTCAGGCGCACCACTCAGCTTTTGACGTAGGAGAGAAGGAGCTCCATGGCAGGCAGATCCCTCTAAGCAACGGGCAGCCGGGAAAGATCGAGCATTGACCTTGAGCGCCTGAGACTACCATTTTTAACGCGCCGATGTCCGGGGTAACCCCACTAACCCCCCTTCCGCCTCCGCTTCCACAGGTGAGCTCATTCTGTGGGAGCTTCCGGGCAGCAATGACCTGTAAGCCCCCATAAATTAGGGGTCTCGAATCAGCCGATCACCTCTGATTGGCTAGTAGCTGCCCTAACCAAGCTCCGAAGAGGCCCGATCGCCCAAATGTAGACACCACCGAATCACTTCATACTGTACCTTTTCCTCTCTTCCTCCCGCTCTTTTTTCTCTTTTCTTTCTTCCTCTTCTCACTCAATCTCCTCTCTGCCATCAATTCCTCTCGTCACCTTCACCTTCACAATGCTGTCTACTCTCCGAGTCGCCAGCCGCTGGGCTGCTCGTCCTGCTCAGTACAACTTGGCCGCCGTCCGCGCTGCCTCCAACTGGGCCAACGTTCCCCAGGGTCCTCCTGTATGAAGCTTCCTCATTGCTGGTGTAGTTCCATTGTACTAATTTCTCGCAGGATGTAAGTGAACTATTGCTCTCTCGAGCTTTGCGCAAACTTTTTTGCTAATCAATTGCTTGTTTTCGCTGCAAATAGGCTATTCTTGGTACGTATCATGACTCAGAACGCATTGTGCTTCGTTCCTCTGGCTACGGCGCAGCTACGCAAGAGGAAACCATTACAGCAGGAATTGATATTAACAGCATTTCGCAGGTATCACTGAAGCCTTCAAGGCCGACAAGTTCGACAAGAAGATCAACCTGGGTATGTTGCGACGTCACCCCGCGCCCGCGCCCGCGCTATCCCACCGCACACGGAATGCGGAGGTTGCTCGGTATTCCTCTGGCTTGATCTGACTCGATTCGCATACAGGTGTCGGTGCCTACCGTGACGACTCCGGCAAGCCTTACGTCTTGCCCTCGGTCCGCGAGGCTGAGAAGAAGGTTGTCGACGCCAAGCTAAACAAGGAGTACGCCGGAATCACTGGTGTTCCTGAGTTCCCTCCTGCCGCTGCTAAGCTGGCTTACGGCCCTAACAGCCCCGCCCTGGACCGCATCACCATCACTCAGACCATCTCCGGTACTGGTGCCCTCCGTGTTGGTGCTGCTTTCCTCGCCAAGTTCTTCCCTGGCGAAAAGAAGATCTACATCCCCAACCCCTCATGGGCTAACCACAAAGCCGTCTTCAACCACGCCGGCCTCGAGGTTGAGCAGTACCGCTACTACGACAAGAACACCATTGGCCTCGACTTTGAGGGTCTCATTGCCGATGTCAAGGCTGCTCCCAACGGCAGCGTCTTCCTCTTCCACGCCTGCGCTCACAACCCCACTGGTGTAGACCCCAACCAGGAGCAGTGGAAGCAGATCTCTGATATTGTCAAGGAGAAGGGTCACTTTGCCTTCTTTGACATGGCCTACCAGGGCTTTGCCAGCGGTGACACCGACAAGGATGCCTTTGCTGTCCGCTACTTTGTTGAGCAGGGTCACAACATTGCTCTGTGCCAGTCTTTCGCCAAGAACATGGTACGTCAGAACGAGCTTAAAACGTCCCTTGATCAGATCGCTAACATCTCAATAGGGTCTCTACGGTGAGCGTATTGGTGCCTTCTCCATCGTCTGTGCCGATGCCGACGAGAAGAAGCGTGTCGACTCTCAGCTCAAGATTCTCATCCGACCTCTGTACTCCAACCCTCCCATCCACGGTGCTCGCATTGCCTCCGAGATCCTCAACAGCCCTACCCTCTACAAGCAGTGGCTCGGTGAGGTCAAGGAGATGGCTGACCGCATCATCACCATGCGTGCTCTCCTCAAGGAGAACCTCGAGAAGCTCGGCTCCAAGCACGACTGGTCTCACATCACCAGCCAGATCGGTATGTTCGCCTACACCGGTCTGACTGCTGAGGAGATGACCCGCCTGGCTGAGGAGTTCTCCGTCTACGCCACCAAGGACGGCCGTATCTCCGTTGCCGGTATCACCTCTGACAACGTTGGCCGTCTTGCAGAGGCCATCTACAAGGTCAAGGGTTAAATATGTGACGGCGGTAGTAAATAATAAAAAGGAAATACACCAATGGAAGAATAACGGTCTTGTGCGAGTCACTAATTGGGTGTATCGTGACAGCTACGGCCATGAGAGCTGTCGAGTTGGAAGGGACTGAAAATACCCCCAAATCTTGAGTCGATCAAGCATCTGGCTTGACGGATTGACGACGAGACGAAGACAGTTCAAAAATTGTATGAGTAGATTGAATGAATGCGTGTCTGATCTATTTCTAGTGCGATATCTTGGGTATAAAAGCTGTGAAATACCGATCCAATGCCTTTCCATCAAACATTAAACAAAAGTTGTGCCAAGAACAAAGTACACCTCCATTCTCCATCGTTATTTTTCATAATGCGTAATAGTCTTGAGCATATAATGTCTCGCAATTGCCATTTCTCCCTTCTCAACCCTGGTTCAATCGCTCCAGGTCATTTCTCACATCTTCGATTTGCCTAGTCATTTCCCGATACACCCTCGACATCTCCCTCATCTTCCTCTCCTTGGTCTCCTCACCTTCAACTCCAACGCCATAGTCTTCCAGCTCAGCTGTCAAGGTTCGAATGCGCTCTTCGCTACGCATCCTAGCATCGCGCAGGTGAGACCCGTAGTTTCTGAGAGCGGTGATAGCCTGAGGTGAGTACACCGCACGACGCACAGAAGCAGCTGCTATCGCGGCGTCGGCATCGTGCCGACGGGCATGCAGGGAGACTTCTGCGGCACGAAGCTCAAGACTGCGTGCTACGACACCGTGCTTGACCTCGAGAGCGCGAACCAGAAGGCTGAGCGATTGGCTGGCAGCTTGGAGAAGAGACGTAAGAGCGGCGAGGGAGCGCAGTCGATGGGCGCTGAGATCTGCCTCTGCGGCGGTGAGGTCGGAGCGCCAGCTGGACAGTGTGTTCGGCAGCGAGGCGATGTGGCGGTGG
The DNA here is from genome assembly GCA_021655865.1 of Fusarium guadeloupense. Classification (NCBI taxonomy): domain Eukaryota; kingdom Fungi; phylum Ascomycota; class Sordariomycetes; order Hypocreales; family Nectriaceae; genus Fusarium; species Fusarium guadeloupense. Next base: position 93,359 of record JAJJWM010000209.1, on the reverse strand, counting down.
AGAAAGGATGGATTCGTAGACGGATGAGCGATTCGCGCAAGGCCCAATGCCCAAGTGCGTAGATTCGAGGCGATTAACGGTGCAAGAGCTGGGAGGAGAGTTTCGAGGTCTGAGAGGGGAGGGTGGGCGAAGAGAAGCTGGAGGGTATCTTGGGGGAGAGGTGGGTTGTTGGCGTCGATGAGAGGAGGGAGGACAAACAACAGGTCTAGAAGAGGCTCGGGTAGTGAGGACTGCTGCTGTTGGCTCTGAGACTTGGGATCTGCTGCTTGTTGGCTTTGGGGTGCTCGAAGACGGGAGGAGGCTCTTGTTGCGGGCGGTGTGCTCGATGGTGTTGCCGTCTCGATTGCGCGGGTTAGAAGATGTTGTTTTGCAGAGAGTAGACGACGACGATCGAGTTCCTATGAATCAAATTAGAATCCTTAGACAATGAGTAGTTCCAATTTTATAAAAGAGTGTCTTACCTCTTGTACAGCCCTGCGCTCTTTGGCCCTCGGGTCTTCCTTTGTTGAGCCATCGGGATTAAGAATATCATTAGTAAGTTTTTTATAAAGACTCGAAAAGTCTGGATTTTTTTGCAAAGTCGTTTCTTCAACCGGCGGAAACATGGTTATTGCATATCAAACACAGCTGTATATGCTGCCTTTACTTTCATGGTTTTGTTTTGTTTGTTAGTTATTAATCGAGCTCATCACGAACCGAGCACGAAATCACCTGATTGGGCAATTGGGCTTCCTCCGGCGCCGGAACATTACCCGTCTCCGATCCAACGACAGCCCAAAAATCTCAACGCCAGAAAGATAACAATCGACGACGATCAGCGCATCTCGAAGGGACCAATCGGCGCTCAAAAAATAACTCGTCCACCCGGACCGCCAATGCCTCGCCCATAGCCTCTTCAATCTCTACATCACACACGGACTTCCGATCCCAATGGCATCCTGGGCCCCCGCGCGGCCGGCTCTGAGGGCCTTGGCTTCAATACCATCAAGCACCGTCCGCCTCTTCAGCACAACCCTCCCTCAGCAGACGAAGACGATCAAGCCACACCTCCTACCCGACCGTATCATCCCGCCGTACCCCTACGGCGAGCGCCGCGTTTATAAGCAGTCCAACAAGGGCTTGTACGGCTCAGCAAGGATCCGCTTCGGCAATACTGTCTCGGAAAAGTACAACAACAAGGCCCGTCGCTTCTGGCGCCCGAATATCCACGTCAAGACTTTCTACCTACCTGCTGTTAAAGCAACCGTCAAGACCCGCCTTACCCTGCGTGTTCTCAAGACCATCCGTCGTGAGGGTGGCCTGCAGGAGTATCTCCTCAAGAGCAAGCCTGCTCGGATAAAGGAGCTTGGTCCCGGTGGCTGGAACCTCAGATGGCTGCTTATGCAGTCCACGGATATTCAGAAGAGGTTCAACCAGGAGCGGGTTGCGCTGGGTATGGAGCCAAAGGAGATTGAGAACCGGGACGATATTATTCAGTATGCTCTCGACTTTGCTACTCCCGGTCCCTTGAGCATGCGCAGCCAGGCAACGCTGGGTGAGCTTAGGGCTGTGGGAGAGGGACAAGAGTTTGTTATAGGTGAGGAGGACTTGGCCAATGTGGAGGGCGTGGAGGAGCTTTCAGACGAGCAAGAGGCATTATTGCTCAAGGAGCTTGAAGAAAAGGCGGAAGCCGAGGTCGAACCGACACAGACCCAGGTCGAGCGCAAGGGCAAGGGCAGGAAGAGGAGAAACAGTATCAAGGTGTAAAATATGTTGTGTATAATATATATCAAGACCCCTTTTCAACGCCCAACAATTGTATCATCAACCCACCAGAGCCAAGATAGAAACAGACTCTTATTCATGCTATCATTTCGGGGTTATTATTCAATCCAAACATGGTATCACTTTAAATCTAGAAACGAAGATCCCATCCAATCTGGGGACCCAACTTAGGCAGCTCGTCGGCGACGCTCTGGACATCCTTGTCACCTCGGCCACTCACACAGATGACGATATCCTCGCCCTTCTTCATTGTCTTGGCAAGCTCAATGGCACCGTAGATGCCGTGAGCAGTCTCAAGAGCAGGGATGATACCCTCAAGCTGGCTCATAAGCTTGAAGCCAAGGAAGGCCTCGGCGTCAGTGGCAGCAACGAACTTGGCTCGCTCATTGTCCTTCCAAGAGCTCAGCTCAGGGCCGACACCGGGGTAGTCCAGACCAGCAGAGACGGAGTGTGTCTCAGTAATCTGCCCGTTCTTGTCCTGAAGGATATATGTCTTCACACCGTGCAGGACACCTTTGGAACCACCGGTAAGGGTGGCGCTGTGCCTTGCTGTATCAACACCGTCGCCACCAGCCTCAACACCTAGAAGCTTAACACTGGGATCGTTCTCAAAGGGGTAGAACATGCCGACAGCATTGCTACCTCCACCGACACAGGCCACGACAGCATCGGGAAGCTTGCCTCGCTTCTCGAGCATTTGTTGCTTGGTCTCATTACCGATGACTGACTGGAAGGTTCGAACGATGGTGGGGAATGGATGAGGTCCAATAGCAGAGCCAATGATGTAGTGTGTAGTGTCAAGGTCAACAACCCAGGCGCGGAGAGCCTCGTTGACGGCGTCTCGGAGGGTCTTGCTGCCAGCCTCAACGGCAACAACCTTAGCACCGAGCAGTCGCATGCGAAAAACGTTGAGTGCCTGTCGTCGAACGTCCTCCTATTATAACATTAGTCGCGATATCTCAATGGGGCAATGCGAGTCAACTTACGGCTCCCATGTACACTGTGCACTCCATGCCGAACTTGGCACAAACAGTAGCAGTGGCAACACCATGCTGACCGGCACCAGTCTCGGCGATAATGCGTGTCTTTCCAAGTCGCCGGGCAAGGAGAAGCTGTCCCAAGGCGTTGTTGATCTTGTGACTACCGGTGTGGTTCAAATCCTCACGCTTAAGCCAGATGTTTGCACCGCCAGCATGCTCAGTAAGTCGCTCAGCCAAGTGTAGGTGGCCTGGTCGTCCCATATACTCGTAGTAGGATCGGTATTCCTCCCAGAATGCGGGGTCCTCCTTGATTGCGTTGAATCCCTCCTCCAATTGTGACAGGCAGTCCATCAGACTCTCAGGAACATACTGGCCACCAAACTCACCAAATCGTTCAGGAATCTTGCCGTGAAGGGCAGCAAGCTGGGCGACCAGAGCGCTATCCTCCTCGGCGGAGATGTCCGCGTCCGTCACGGTGCCACTAACAGTGACGTTCTCGCCGCTGGGCTCCTTGGCTCCGGCAACGGCCTCGACAAGGCCAACCTCTCGGGTGTTCTCGTCTGTGGAATCACGGCCTGACAGGTAGGCGCAGTACTTTTCGACGTCGGAAAGAGCCTGGCCAGGCTCAGCGTTTTTGATGGTAGTGATGATCTGACTGCCGACAACAACACCATCGGACAAGGTAGCAACGCTTAGGAAATGCTCTCGAGTGCTGACACCGAATCCAACAGCGGCGGGCTTATTGCCGCTGTACTTCTTCACTCGCTCCAAGAGGTCGGGTAGGTTCGCGTTGAGGGTGCCGGTGGCGCCTGTAACACCCATACGGGAGACGACATAGATGAATGAATCGGCGAGCTGGCAGAGAATCTTCATTCGGTGATCTGAAGTAGCGGGGGCAATAAGAGGAACGTATGAGAGGCTATAGGTTGCAATTAGTACCAGGCTTGCCACAAAGTTTTCTTGAACTTGACTCACCGGCCCTTGTTGCAGAGCTTTCGGAAGGAAATAGCCTCCTCAGGGGGCAAGTCGACAACAATGAAGCCATTGATGCCAGAAGTGTGGCAGTCTTGGAGCAATCGCTCCTCGCCGTAGCTGAGAAGAGGATTGTAGTAACCCATGAGCATAACAGGGGCCTTGAGGCCGCGGTCTCGAGCCTCCTTCACCATAGCCAGAGTCGACTCGATTGTAACGCCATTCTTGAGAGCGATCTAAACTTGGTCAATCTCCGTCCAATTGAAGCAATTTTGTTGTACGAACTGTGTTGGCAGTCTGAATAGTCGGACCATCGGCAATTGGGTCAGTGAAGGGCGCACCGACTTCGATAACATCTGGATATTACGAGTTTGGTCAGGACAAAGATTACCAACGTCATTGGATTAAGAGGGACTCACCAGCACCGCCCTTTTCCAAAGCCAAGAGGATACCGGGGGTATCTTCAGGCGTAGGATAGCCAGCAGTGACGTATGTTACCAGCGCAGACTATATCAGAAGTAAAAACGTCCATTGTTAGTCTCATTGTCGTGTCTAGCAAAAGTCGGGATCCTTGATCATTTTACCCCGCGGAGGGGCATTGGAGATGAAGTCTAAGGTGAGTACTGACCCTGTTCTGCTCCTTGCAGCGCCGGAAAGTCTGTTTAATAGCGTCCATAGCGAAATGATTCCGTTCTAGTCAACAGAAAGAATATGGAGTGTTTGGGAGGTCTAGAAATGTTTTCCCAGCGAGGCCCTGTCGTCTTTAAGAAAGAATTTGGGGCAAAGGCGAATCAATGTCCGGTAGTTGTTGGTGACTGCATTTTCCGCCACCGATCCCGGAAGAATGCCCTCCGCCACCTGCCATTGACTCGTTTAGCTCCTCGCTCCTGCCGCTTATGCACGGCGCCCGCGCCTGCATGTTCCGCCCACACTCCGCCGTGCAGCGGGCATCATGGCAGCCCACATCGGCCCCGGACTTGCCTAATGCGGTAATCAATCAATATGGCATTGGACGTAAGCTGGTGGTAGCTTCAGGGTCTTGCAGCAGGGCATTCTTAGATCGTGTAACATGAAATCATAAGTGAGCATATGCTCTCATGAGTAATAGTTTATATCCCACTAAGCAGACATTACTCGTTGAATCATGCATACAAAAGCGGAGGTCGCACATGAAGAAACAAGTCCTTTTGTAAAGCACACTCCGAGCGTCATGTGGCTAAGACCCTTGATCAATCGTTGGAGAGGTTCACTTATGAGCAGATGGGACTTGCAAGCACCTGTCTTGTTGTTTTTGATCCACTGTTATACATCTATCTAGTAACTACACATTCACCGTCTGATGCAAGAGCTCACATAAGAAACACTTTACACTTGTAGCCATCAGTTTATTGTTGCTGTCTCATTCTAGGGCTAGAAACAATCTGGTTTGCCATCATGACTACAACAGTGTAGACCACACACAAACTCAGACTCAAGACCACCCTTGACCACGGAACATAACCTATTCAAACGACCACTGTATCTTTTTCTTCCGGATATCAATTAAGAAAACAACGAAAATAGGTGAGATACCTCTCATTTCCAAAATAGTGCCAACGCCTTCCGTGCATTCATCACTTCGTGCAGTCAAGTAAGGATCCTCTCTCTCAGCGTGGGTCCAGCCAGGGCCGGAGTAATAAAGAAAACTGCAACGAGGTACCATCCTTCAATTGGCTATTGAGCTACAACATTCCTAGTATTTGCCGCTTGCCGTGTCCAAGTAGCCATAGGAGCTGCTTCTTTGGTGACCATCGACCCGTGTGGCGCGAGCACCGGTTGCGCCTGACATGAACTTCTCGTCGCGTCCGATCGGAACTTCTCGGAAATCTCCCTCGTCTGAAGAAGATCCGAATCGAGGGAATTGCGTGACGCCATCAGGATGCGCAGCGTCTCGGTGTCCAACGCGGGGACTAAAACCTGGTCGATCGTCTCCGGTGTAGCGCATTCCGCCTTCAGCACGGCCTTTGTCAGGTGAGGCCATACCAGCCAGTGTCCAAACTACGCCAATGAGAACCACAAGCACGTAGAGTAGAAGTATGCCAGTGGAGATGAGTGCGTCCTGAATCAGCTTGCTGTGAAGCCAATCTGTAACTGCCTTGACAGCCCCCGTGACTTCATCCGTAGTGGCACTCGACGGGGATGCTAGGAACGAGTTAAGATCCGAGTCACCATTAATCGAGTCTTTGGCGCCCATGCTGAAGATGTTGTTTTCAAAAAGTGGGAAGTTGACATTGGCATGATCATGGGCCCAGGTAAGTCCCTTTTGCATGCTCTCGATCTTGATGCCAATAACGCAGTGCAGGACTGTCTTGATAGGGTCCAAAAGGATGGTCCCCTTGAAGACAGTGTTGAGTCCATCATCCATGGTCTCAAGGAAGGTGTTGAGAGTGTCGTTCACTGCATCTGTGGCATTGGTTACGTAACCAAGAACGTCGTTGTTGATATCGTCGTTGAAACCTTGAATTACACTGTTGGCGTTGTTGGCCCATCCGGCAGAGACGCTCTCAAGGTTCTGTACAACATCATCTGAAAAGGCTCCGACCTGCTCTGCCAAAGCAGGTACCTCATCGTTGATCGCCCTGAGCAAAAGCCACTGACAAAAGCAGGAAAAGAATCCAGCGATCGCAAGGGACAGGATGAACAAGGCCGGCACAGAGGTGGCGTAAGCGATGAGCCACCGCACAAGGATCTGACGCTTGCCTTTGAAGCGCGAGGCGATCTTGATGCCAAAGGTCGCCGTCATAGGTCGGGATGCAATGTAGACAATGTCCATGGGGTCGTAGGTATTCTGGGCGATGAGGCGCGCATGCTGCTGTTGTCGTCGCCAGCGCTTGATCTCAAGCCAGGCCATGGGTGCGATGGCTGCGAGAGCGAGTATGATCAAGACAGCAATGAAAATGGTTCGAGCCTTGGCGATGAGCTCGAATAGATCCTCGAAGAAACCGTTGAGAGCGTCGTTCTCGGAGCAAAAGGTCAACTGTTGCTTTTGAGCAAGAGGGAATGCATCTCGGTCGAACTTGTAGTTGCCATAGGTCTCGTTGAGAGCTTTGCGGACAAAATCGAAAGGAATGGAAATGGCTTGTTCTGTCATGTTCTGCACTTCCCGGAAATCGGGAAGGTCTTCCTCTAACTGGCGAACATCCTTGACAAAGTCCTCGGCGTTGAGGTCGAAGCTTTTGAGCTCTTGGATGGGTTCGGAGAAGTCGACTGTAGGGATATCAGGAATCAGATCTCCGAAAACCGAGTCCTCAATGCTTTCGGTGAGGCCGTTGATTCCATCTTCCAATCCTTTGGAAATATCTTCAATCTTGCCGACAGCGTCATCGATCAAGTCATTAAAGAATTTACTTGCGTCCTCGGTCACATCAGCAACAGCATTCAGGCTGCCGTGCACCATGGCTGTGATCAAGCAGACGTATGTGGCAGTAAGAAAGTTGATGATGAAAATGATGATGTTTTGGACGCCCACGAGGACAAGATCCAGCATGTAGACCATGGCATCAACGGACTTTTCGATTCCAGAAGCAGCTAGTTCGTTAACACCCCTCGACAAATAATGAGGCATGGAGGCCATGGCACTGCCAACGTCCTCAACTTTTGTGCATGCCGAGAGGGCTTTTATTTTGGCATCTCCGACGTTGTCGTTGAGGTCGACGATGAGGATCATGACTCGAACAAGGACAAGGAGGAGGAGAATTGTCCAGCGATTCATCCATATTTGAGAGAGTCTTGATCGAAGGCTGAGGTACGGAGTAACGTTGGGAGCAGTATCAGCTCGAGCTTCTTGAACTTTTCGCATCTCGGTCATTTCGAATGATTCTGAGCGGAGGGAGTTGGGGAGAGCCGGGTAGACCGGCGGGTCGTCGTTGTCTTTCCGTGAGGAGAACATATTGAATCTATGTGTGTTGGTATATTTGATCGTTGAAATTTGAATGAGCAGAGTCAAGAGAGTGAGGGTGTAGAGAATAGGGATCGAGTGAGGGATGAGATGTGATCCTGATTAACGATGAAAGGACAAAGATTAACAAGAGAAAGAACCCAAGCTGAAGTGATAAAGAAAATGGGACAAAGGAAATAGAGGTCGTGATCAAAAAATCCAGTCTATCGTCTATGATTCCATGCTGATTGTTGTGGGTGGAAATGCGATTGTGTGTAAGTGTAAGTGAAAGGTAAATGGAATGAACAATAGAACAACAATAGGAGGGGAACAACCACAATAAGAAGTGAATGACTGTGAGAAAGCCGTAGCAACTTACCTGACTCACTCCACAATAATAGTATCCAATGAATAGAAAATCGCAAATAGATATCAGTTCAGAGTAGAACCGCCCTCGGATTTCTTTGGCGGCAGCGCTTAGAGTACGAGGTGAGGTTGAGCTAAGCGCCCGCGCAATATCGGTGACCAGTCACGATACTGCTATAGGCCTGAACACAAACGGTTCCGAAACCAAGCCAAGAGCACAACGGACTTGATGACTTGAGGCAGCGTTCGCTGTAAACTGAAGCTGGGGCTTGAGTAAGGTTTGCGTTGGGCTATGGGTACGAGGTTGTTTGACTTGTCGTTTGAGTGGCCCAGCCGCCTCAAGCATGGGTTGATATAGAACCGCTCCAAAGACAAACTTGCACAATGAGCAGAGATATAATATCACAACATCAGTTATGGCAGCCTCCAAGTGAATGGGGTGCGCGTTGAAGTGTAGATATATAATGACTCACGCAGTGCAAGGGGAACACCGTGGAGCGACGGGGTGAGTGGTGCTGGTGCCCATCGTTCCAAATCTCACCATCAGGCTGGCAGCGACGGGCATGGGGATTTATCTGACAGGAAGACAGCACAGCACGTCTTGGTTGTCCAAGTGGGTGACGCCATTGCAAGCTGATTCTCATGAAACCCTAGCCTGGCAAGCCTGGGCAATGATCGCAGCGGCGGAGGCTGTGACTCTCGGCATACTGGAGTAGGTGAACAGCGCCGTAAAGGCCCATGATGGAGGTTACTGGCAAGAGCAGGGTCTTGCGAAAAACGGCTTCAAACGGGCAGGATCATCTCCAGAACATGCTGTGGTGGTGAGTCTTTCGAGGTGGCGGACCGGGATGTCGTGGTGCAGTGATAGGAGAAGCCAAATCTGACATCCAATCAAACCTTTGAAGAGACCTCTTCACCGTTGAAACCCGAAAAAGAAGTCAAAGGGTCTCTTTCAGGGTCCTTGGCGACAGGGGTTCACGTGGTCGGTAACCGCCGATCTCATCCAAAGTAATTGCCACTTTGTGAGTTTTGGTTGAAACAGGATTTTCTGGAACCAGTCACAGGTTGGCTGATCGTCGCTATGCATATTCTGAAACTTGGTCAGCGGTGAGGTGAAGCGGTTGAAGACGGATTTGTAGCTTTTGTTTTTAGCCGTCAAGAATGGGTGTTGAGGCATGATGTCATATGGAGGGGAGCTATCTTCTGCCGTCCTCGTCTGGAAGTTTGGATGACAACCTACTACAAGAAAGCAAGTACCTACTACGTAGTAATACATCAAAAACTGTGTCATTAGAGAAGCTCTACAGATAGAGACCAATATCAACATTGCAATCTTATGAAGCGCCGTGTATATCGACCTATCGGAAAGTGGTAGCGTTTATGGTGTCCCAGTGTAAAACGATTGGCTGCGGATACAACCGAGGGTAGCTGTTTTGGCGCGTAATGAAACAGAGCCATGAGAAGAGTGGAAGTTGGACAAGACTTGCAATCCAACCATTTGAGGCCATCTTAAAATATCAAAATTTATTTATAATGCAATAGTCTCGGTCGGTTAATATGAACCTGGCTATCAGCGGCCGTTGTTGTCGAAATAAGCAAGTCGACCTTGCACTTATGAAACTGCATATAAGCTGCTATTCTATCCATTGGTGTTTAAGTAACAAACTGCCAGAGATCTATTGCTGCAATGATCAAGAAAGATGTTTTTGAAAGGTTCGTTCATGATGGCTTAGCATAAGGTAGGTATATATCCTCCCTTCACTGATATTCGTAGGGTATCAGTTGATAGGAGCCATGTATCTCAGCCAGATGAGCAAGAAGCTACTATGTACACTCAACAAAGATACCAAGAAATGCAGCCCGATTGTTGAGCATGTCTTTTTTTTTTTTTCTCTGGTACTCAACAAATACTCCGTTGCGCGTTGAGAATACTCGTCCACTGACTCTGTCAAGTCAGATCTAGGACGTTTGTTTCGATATAATAGCAACATGTATAGAAAGCATATGCAAAGGTCAACCAAAAAGTTATGGCGTGGCATGATTTTCTCAGGCTTTTCAATTTCGTCTAGTACTCGGGTATGGACTCATTCAGCTGCATGCTGCTGTCTTAGTAGAGCACAACACTCACGATTGTGTCACCCTGCAGTCACTGATGCGTATATCTTGATGGCGGGGTACATGTAGTTCATTCCAGCTTGATAAAGTCCCCAAGCCTTCCATTATCATCATCACACAACATTGACTTCTGATCTAGACTTCAATTTTAGATAGCTTCTCGCCCCTTCTTCAAAGCGTTCTTATCTCAAGAAAGAAGCAACCATGGCTACCGCAGTATCCGACGAGCAAGCTACCGACCTTAGCAAGCAATATGACACTCCTCTTGGTCTCGCCCACTCAACCATGCAAGTCCTCAAGGACAGGATCAAGCTCCATTACGATCTTGCCAGTGACTACTACCTGAGCTTGTGGTAAGTTTACTACTTTCACCATCATCTCGACTGCCATCCGCTAATCTGCTCGCTTACTAGGGGCGAACATATCCATCACGGCTACTGGCCAACCCCAGAATCCGAAGCCACCCAGACCAAGGAGGAAGCTCAAGCAAACCTCATCCAGCTACTTCTCAATACCTCAAAGCTACCCCCCAACAGCTCTGTTCTTGATGTCGGGTGCGGCATTGGCGGAACATCACGATATCTCGCTTCCAAGCACGGCAGCACCGTCACCGGCATAACCATTTCCTCTAAACAGGTTGAGATCGCAAACCGTCTAACCAAAACCGCTGTTGAAGATGAGTCTTCCTTGGCCGAGCCAGATGATCATAGCTTCACTCAGCTTGGTAATGGAAAGGTCAAGTTTCTTGAGCTCGACGCTGAGAAAATGGGCGACTTCTTCAGCGACAAGCAGGGAACTTTCGACGCAGTTTGGATAAGTGAAGCTTTGAGTCACTTCCCAAACAAAGCACTCTTCTTCCAGAATGTGATGAAGGTCCTCAAGCCTGGAGGAAAGCTCGTGTTGGCAGACTGGTTCAAGGCCGAAAACCTAGACGATACGACCTTTACCAACGATATCAAGCCTATCGAAGGTCAGTCTTCGTATCACTTACCGATATTCTCAGACTCACATTAAGTATAGATGGCATGCTTCTCCCGCCGCTCTGCACCCAACAAGACTACGTTAAGCTGGCAAAGCAAGCCGGACTTGACATCTTCTCTGAACCAAAGGATATCAGCCAAGAGGTGCGAAAGACATGGTATGGACACGTTTTATTCTAAATATTGATGTTGTCATGCTTACACTGTTACGTCTTAGGGACATTACTTGGTCACTCGTACAAAACCCTTCTCTTTGGGCATTCGCATTTACACAGGGTCGCGACGGCATTGCTTTCTTGCAATCATTCCGCGCAATGAGACGGGGGTATGCTAATGGGTCCTTTCGCTACGCCGTCATGGCATTCAGGAAAGAGGCCCAATAAGTCACAGAGGCAGCGCCCAAAACCCCTCCATAATCACTCATGACAACCTCCCCATACCTAGACTTCAGTAGACCATTCAGACGTGCTATACAGGGAAATAAAATGGATAGGACCGCATTACCTAAGGCATGTATGCGAATCAATGTCTTGCTGCCAATTTTGCATTTGTAAACAATAACGATGGCAGCAGCTCACCCTCCACCAGACCCATCTGACAGAGCCAGTCAGGTACAGTAGGTGTATGGCGTGATAGGGATCAAATCCACATCCATGTTGAGCTGGTCAGGTGATAGTAGCAGCTGCCTGACTGTTCATGTCAACATCACCAAGCCATGAGATACATCCAAGAGGTTGAGGAAATTATTGCCCAAAATCAATATCACAAGGGTCACTGGAGTCGAACTCCGCCAGCAAATAGACTTGGTATTATCCAGCAACTGGTGAAAGTAAATCTCACAACGTAGCCGTGTCGCCTGACTTAGCAAAGCTAAACTGGCGTTGTTGCCACAGAGAGCAGTGAGACTCTATTGCAATCCGAAGTAGGCTCGAAAAGATAACATAAAATAACCAGGGCCTTCAAAACGATTCACCCAAACAGGACCGTAACGCCTTCATCACTCTCGACGGGGAATAGAGATCGGGTTCCACACGACTCGCTCTTACGCATCACCAAAGGTGTTCTCGCCGGAGTAAGTAATGTAGAGGAAGCTATAAGAAGATATGTCAGCAAATTGCCTCTATTTTAAAAGCCGGCTGGGGAACGTACCCGTCCTCGTCCTTGTGTTCCTCGTAGATGCTGCTCATCAGAGCGGCTGTTGGGGGAAGGACCTCGTCGACGAAGATGAAGATGGCCTTCTCGGGGGAAAGCTTGATTCGCTTGCGGATGACGTAGACGAACTGGCCGACGGTCAGGTCGGCAGGGACCAGGTACTTCTTCTTGTCGATAGTTGCGATGTCGCTCTTCTCGACCTTTTCACAGATAACCTATTGGAAACATGTTAACTGTTTGTCGGGGGATAAGAAGATGGAGCAAGGCGGTCGCTTTGCATTTGTAATCCCACGCCAGTCTCTCATCGTCGAGTCGGGGCAGAGGTCAAAGCAAAGAAAGATGTCATTGTAGTTTACATACCGGAATACGGTCGGCATATTTCTGTCGAATGCGCTCGGCCTCAGCCTTGCGCTTCTCGAAGGGGTGCTCGTCCTTGAACTTGCTGCGCATGGTGGCGGTGATGGGATGGCTGATAAGAGGTAGAGGCGGTAAGTGTGTTATCGGAAGTCGAATCAAGCTGTTGAGACAAGTAGTTGTTGATGCTGCGGGAAAGCAGGGAGAGTGTATGAGATGGAAGGAAAAGAAGATGGAGATTAGAAAAAGGACTAGGTTACGATCTGCTTGCGTCAGGCAGAAGAAGAATGAAGAAAGCACAGTACAGATGAGCGGTCGGCCAGAGGAGGCAGCAGCAGCAGCAGCAGCAGCAGCCAGCAGAGCAGCAACAAGCGGAGGCGCAGGCTGCAGGGAGGCCACAGGGCAGGCGGCACGCTCACTCAGTGGCAGCAGGACAGGCAGTGACGAGGACGGGGAGAGGCATGCGCGCGGGGCAAGGGTACTAAACTTAGAGGGGGTTAGCGTCATCACTCTCGGTGAATCACAAGAGGCCCCGCGAGGCAACCATGGCGGGGAAGCAGCAAGTCACGTTGCACCATACCGTCACAGGGTCGCGCGTGAGTGAATGAATAATCTTGGGTTCTTTTTATGCTGGGGGGGTTCAATATTAACAAAGACTCGGCTATGAAGCTTTGTTAGATGGACCTGAATCTATTGAAGTTTCTGTCAGGCACGGTGACTAATTATCCGGGAAATGGTTAGGCCGAGAGCCTCAAAACATCTACAGTACTACTTTCCTTCAGGGTTTATTTTTGTGGTTGTAAGTTGGCTGTACCTGAAAGCATCAATCACAGCCAAGAACAGAGTTGTTTGTCTGTAGCATGTAAGTTACGTGCTGGTTGAACCCTGTTTACCTATACCTACTTTGATAAGGTTCTGTGTGATTCCCTCTTAAACTTACAGTACCTTGACTGTCCCTCGTTGACACATATAATAACCTTTTGTGATTATTACGCTCATACAATGCAAATCTTACCGTGACTTATACAGAGAGTGATAATGTGGATATGTGAGTTTGCATCGATAACTATACTTTCGTTGGTTACCCTGTTTCAAGGTTGCTGACTTTGACAAGTGAGGAACTCCCTGTCAGCCACATAAGCTGATATACATCAAAAGACGAATCATAAGGTATGTAATGTTCAGGTCCATGTATCAGTTGGCTGTGAAATGGGAGCCCTGAAAAGCTTTCATCAGTTTTATAAAAATGCAATACCAACATCCGGAGCTACAATCTCAAGTACCTCCGAGTGGTGCGTTTTCCATGCCTTTGACCGCTCTCGGCACCGGCCGGCCGCCGGTCGCAAGCTATGTCCCGCTCCACGCGTCTCTTGGCCGAGACGTCCGCTAAAGAAGCCAATTGCCGAACATTCGATTCTGACTATCACCCGAGTTTCTAGTCGTCCCAAGCTCAAGCTGCTACTGGACCCTAGCAAGTGGCATCATTTGAAACGCCTGATCGTCGTCTCTTTCTCTTTCTCTGTGCCTTTTTGTTCCTATTCTCGGCCTTCGGCCTCGTTTTACCGCCACCTATCCCGGGCCCTCGGGTTGGATATATAGTTGTCATGGCTGCCAGACGGCCTGCCCAGCGGCTTGCTGCGCATCTCGCATCTCCTTCTGCACGATTCTCAAGGACTCAATTCGCTTCTACGAGACGCTGGCTGTCTAGTTCTGCTGGTTCTCGAACTTCACCGTCTGCTTTCTCAAACACCTCCTCGCTGTGGCTCGCTGCTGTTGCCCTTGGCGTAGTCGCCCCTTTAGCATACAAGATGGTACCATATCCTCTTTCCAGCTTATGACAAGACCAATTGTTGATTTTCTTTCCTCTCAGACCGAAATCGAACCCATCAACGCCGATCCCTCCACCCTCGCCGACCGCGATGCTCAGAAGAAGCGTGAGTCAGGCGTCTCTGAGGACTCGCCTATGCGCCTACGCATGGAAAAGTTCATCCGGGAGCAGCAGGCCCAAATTGTTGCCGAACTTGAGAGAGTCGACGGCAAAAAGTTCCGCAAGGATGAGTGGGAGCGGCCCAATGGCGGAGGTGGCACCACCTGTGTCCTTCAGGAGGGTAACGTCTTTGAGAAGGCTGGTCTTGGTGTGAGCGTTGTCTACGGCTCACTCCCCAAGCCTGCCATTGAGAAGATGCGCGCAAACCACAAGACTCTCGACCCCAATGTCGAGTCAATCGACTTCTTCGCTGCGGGCCTCAGTATGGTCCTGCACCCTTACAACCCCATGGCCCCGACGGTGCATCTCAACTACCGATACTTTGAGACGGCCAACCCCGACGGCACATCCCAAGCTTGGTGGTTCGGCGGCGGTAGCGACTTGACCCCCGCGTATCTCTTCGACGAGGACGCCATCCACTTCCACAAGACGATCAAGGCCGCCTGCGACGCCCACGACAAGGACTACTACCCACGATTCAAGAAGTGGTGCGACGAGTACTTCTACAACAAGCACCGAGGTGAGGCTCGTGGTATTGGCGGCATCTTCTTTGACGATCTCGACGAGAGCGAGCGCGATCAAGAAAACACATTTGCCTTTGTCCAGGACTGCCTCAAATCTTTCCTCCCCTCGTACATCCCCATCATCGAGAAGCGCAAGGATATGCCCTACACGGAGCAGGAGAAGGATTGGCAGCAGATTCGCCGCGGCAAGTACGTCGAGTTCAACCTCGTGCATGACCGCGGCACGGCCTTTGGCCTCAACACGCCTGGGTCGAGAGTCGAGAGTATCCTCATGAGCTTGCCGTTGACGGCGGGCTGGAAGTACATGCACGAGCCTGAGCCTAAGAGCAGGGAGCAGCGTCTGGTGGATGTTCTCAGGGACCCCAAGGAATGGGTTTGAGATGTATTGTACCTGGCTGGTTGAAGAGAGGAATTGTATGTATGTGGGCGCATGTGGCAGAGCGATTGTTTAGTGTATCATATGTGAGAATCATAGACGGGGCGCCCAGGACGGTGCAAGACTACAAAAACGGACGATATGTTTGAAATTTCGACATTATCGTAAGAGAATATAATTTTTACAACTCATTGTATTTTTTTTCCCAAGACGAATGATGCGATGTTGAGGTTGAGTTGGACTCATCTTGGCTGCCTTGCCTTTGAATCATCATCCACATCAGCGTGGAGACTCTATTCTTCCTCTTACATCCATCAAACCATGCAACCACTTTCAACTCCATGGCAATGGAGCCTCTCCCATCTCATCGTCAGTTTATAACAATCCTTTTAAGTTCAATATCCGATATTGCGCCGTCCACCAGCGCCAACGACATCTCATTCACACAGCCGCCTCGACCCGCTCAACCACCTCCATCAACAACACCACTCCAAGCCATCTCTCTCTCTCAACGACCTCTCCTCTTAACTCTTCACGTCCTTTTTCCAAATCTTCTCCTCCCGGCTCTGGATCTTCTTGATCGGGGACTCGTCAGTCGGTTAGTACGCAAACAGGAGTTCGAAGATGATGACCCTCCAGGCGAGGTAAAGAACGATGTCTTCCTTGTTCGCTCCCTTGCTACCACTCTTTCGCGCCGCACTCGCGACTTTGGTCTCTCGTCAAAGCGTTACATTATACATCTCAATGCGTGGAACTGCTCATGTGCGAGCTTCACTTTTGATGCTTTTCCTAGTCATCCTCTACCGGCAATGGATGAGACACCACAACCACCATCCCGGGATGAGGAGTGGTCTTTTGGGGGCATGAGTCTGGATTTACGGGGAGACGCGCCGCCATGCTGTAAGCATTTGCTCGCCTGCCTACTGGTAAATAAGTGGCCAGCGATGCTTGGCCCATACGTTGAGGATTGGGTTGTATCTAGAGATGAGATGGCTGGAATTGTCGCCGACTTGTAATATGGGTCATGTTAATATTACCAAAAGACTCGTCTGATCAAGGCGGTGTTTGGTATGTATTATCCTCGCTCCGTCTTCTAATAATCCAGTTTGGTATGATCAATGTACAAAGGCGCTTTTGCCTTGACCGTCGGCCGGATATCGCCGTGGTTTCCCTCCGCCAGACGCCAAAGAGCCTTAGTTCAAGTCTAGTCCATCTGCACGTCTTTTGTCTACCTTCGTTATTTCTTAGTATCCTTGTTCTCCTTGTCCTTTTCCTTGTCGCCACCCTCCTTGGAGTCGCTGTTGGCACCGTTGGCACCGTCCTTCTTCTCATCCTTGCCATTGGCCTCTTCCTTCTTAGCCTCCTTCTCCTCTTGCTGTTGCCTGTTCTGGATCTTATTCTCGATAAGATCATGGAACGCTGTGATGGCGCGAATCAGACTGCTCAGGTAAATAGCCATGAGCTGGTCGTTGGTCTTAACGCTCATCGCATAGGCCAGCTCGCCACCGCCAGATTTGCCATTTCCTTCGGGTGTTGAAAGGTTGGGCAGGAGGTTAAAGACATCCTGTAGATTGCCGAGGATCGCATGGTTCACAGGTAGTTGCTTGTCGAGAACTTTCTGGAGGTACGCGCCGATATCTCGCAGACGCAGGTGTAGACCCTGGAGCGATTGCAGCTGGTTTGTGACTCGTGTGGACAGTGTTCCGGCGGCCACGTCGCGAATATCTCTTAGCAGGTGCTCGACACCGATCTCTTCTGCTTCCTCGGCTTCGATGACCGAAGGGGTGTGAACAAACGTTCGTGCGGTGGTTGTGCCGTCCTAAGCAATGTCAGTCTCTGGGCTCAGCGGTTGCTGTGGGTACAGCTCATTGACGTACGTCCTTGATCTCATCAACAGCAAAGTAGGCATCTGTAGGAACACCCGACTCTTTAGGCTGCACGTCAATAATGACGAGGAGGGGGTTGGGTGTGTAGCGTTTGAAGAGCTCGTTGATCTTCAGATCGGATGCGCGCAGCTTGGGGCCGGTGTGGTACCATCCTATAAGCTTCTCCCGAGCGTTGACCTTTTTGAACATGTCGTTCATCGACTCGACATAGTTGTGGTCAAGGAACCATACTGAAGGGTCCTTGTCATCCTCCTCAAAGGGAACTGTAGTGATGATTGTAAGCGCTGCCCATCTTGCGGTTTCATGAGATCAAGATAACACACCAGCAAAACTGTTTGATACTCTCACGTCATTTCCATCGTTCTGACCCAGCAGAACACCCACTACTCGTCGCTTTGTTTTGGTTGAGACAGTTCTGTTGTAATGGTCGACTGCAGAGAGGAGAACGAGGGGCGCAACGGTGACGTTTCGGGTGACGAGGGAGAGGGTTTCTGCTGTCGTGGTAGGCATCGTTGCTTCGTCGATGGATATGGATTACAACGAATGCTATCTGGGTAAACAAAGGAGTCGGTGCGCGATCTCTGTCGTACGTGCGCGGCGAAGTTGACGGCAGAGTCGTGATGTTGATGCAGTGATTATTGTGGACGTACGTAGTCTTGAGGCTGCCTTCTTGGAGGGAAGCTTAGCTCCCGATTGGGCCAGGCTCTTGGATGGATCCAAGCTTGAGCCTCGCGGCGCCACATCACGTGTGATGAGCCACTCTCGTAGTTGAGCCACTTCTGGGATGTTTAAGTGAGCGGCATCGCAGGACAAAGAACAGGGACTAATAAATTCAACGCCTCAGTTTAAGGTGGAGCTTGCTTTTTGTTGAATGTGTTCATTACTGACATCATCTGCCGACGGGAGTGATTTGAGCTGTCGTACTGCTGTATCTGTCCTGAGGCTGAGCTGCTTTGAGGTGACCTGGATCTTTCGCAATTGAATGCTACCTAGGTAGGTAGATACCTAATATTTATTTTGGTTGCTTTGTCCTGGCACCATGAAGCATCAATTAATTGCTTTCCTTTCCTCGATCCCAAGTAGCGAGATCGGATATTCTACTTTGGGTAAGTGAAACATTGGCGATGATTGGCGACTGGGCCTCGGCGCGAACCGGAGACGGTAGTTGAATGTAATCAAAGCAGTAAAAGGTTAAAGACAAGCCTAAATAAAGCAGGGTCCAACACGAATCAAGGAGTAGTTTACACTATAGGCTGTCTGCTGTCAAGATAAACTCTTAGCGTTTGGAGTCTGGCTTCGGGGTAGTTTCTTGGGAAGCGGAAAGATGGAGGTGAACAGGTTGTTAATGCCGGCTACAACCACACCTGTCATGCAAGTTCACTGATACTCGAATAGGATGTTCTATAACAACGGCACTCGTAATTCATTCGACTACCGGAGATTGGTCAAGACACTGGTGCCATCACAAGTAAACAACTGATCATCTCATGCACCGGCCGAAGTGTGACCGTTTATTCCCTGTGAGTAGTGAGGTGCTAATTATTGACGGTGATATCTCGGATCAAGGGACCATAACATGCTGAATGCTGAACCTCGGCCCTAGTGACGGAGCAAACCCCATCACCAACGTACCTAGGTAGTTGGCCAGGATTGTGCGCAATTGATGCCGCGGAGGGCTTCGGTCGATCGCGGTTATAACATTCTTTGCTACAGTGGTAAAACGGACATGTTCCGGACGAGGATATGCTTGTTGAGGCTGTATAAGCTACCCTAGGTAGGTCAGTGGTGAGGATAAACATTTGAAGCAATTCAGATGAAAATATTGACTAGAACTTAATACCAGTCATACTAGATGCAACAAACGGCATAGTAATACCACATGTTCTCAGGATACCTGGTATAAGTCAAGCAATGTGATGCTTGGAGCTCGGCCATGTTGAGAACAAGTGGTGTCTTATTAGCGCCGCATCTGTACCGAGTACTTTCAGGTGAAGCCTCCACTATGATTGAGATATTCTTTAATGCAGCGAAGGGCTCTGTTGAAGCTATCAATGGAATATATTCTGCCAATATAGATAACAAGAAAAATACTGAGTGATTTCCTCAGTTACAAGCAAATACTACCTACGTAGTACGCAAAACAAGGCAAGACATTTCCATTGTATCCATCCAAATCCCCAGCAAGTTTAGCATGCCGAACAGGGGTCTACTCTAGAAGAAACCGCTTGCATTCAACCAATCACGCCCCGCTAAAGCTCCTCCCCCAAACCTCCCGTCCTCCGGCTACGCACTCAAGATTTCCCAGTCTTGACTTTGTTCTTGCTTTTTTTTTTCTCTCTCTACCATCTTTACTCCCTCAGCCTCGCACCAAGCACCAAAGCCCGCCGCCAATTCAGCCTTTGCTTCTCCACGATCTCCCGTCATCTCTGTCAATTGCCCCGCCAAATCAAGTTCCAATTCCATCTTCCGCAGCCGCAACAATGGGTTTCATTGAGGACGAGCTCAAGCAGCTCAAGGATGTCATTAGCACTATCGATACGCGGATTAAGAAGCTCGAGGCTCGAGCCACCGGTGGCCCTGTCTCTACCGAGGAGATCCGAATGATCCTCATCGGTCCCCCCGGTGCTGGTGAGTGTTTTTGCAGCGCAATATACGTCCCAGCGCTTTGCTAACTTTGCACAGGTAAGGGAACTCAGGCACCCAAGATCAAGGAGCGCTTTTCTTGCTGTCACCTGGTATGTCAATCCGCGTCGCGACACATTCATAAACAAGAATACGACTTTCTAACACCGTACTCTTCTTTGCGCAGGCCACTGGTGACATGCTGCGATCCCAGGTCGCTAAGAAGACCCCTCTCGGTGTCGAGGCCAAGAAGATCATGGATGCGGGCGGTCTGGTCAGCGACGAGATCATGATTGGCATGATCAAGGAGGAGCTTAACAGCAACAAGGAGTGCTTTGGCGGGTGAGTCGCATTCTGATAAGACTCCGGAGCGCTTCCAATTGCGTGCCCAAAGTCTTCAGTTCTTACCGGTAATTCTGTACTGCAAAAAGCAGCTGCTGACTATTGCCGCTCTAGCTTCATTCTCGACGGTTTCCCCCGAACTGTCCCCCAGGCTGAGGGTCTCGATGCTATGCTCAAGGAGCGCAACCAGACGCTCCAGCACGCCGTTGAGCTCAAGATCGACGACTCTTTGCTCGTTGCCCGTATCACTGGCCGATTAGTCCACCCCGCCTCCGGCCGCTCATACCACACCACCTTCAACCCCCCCAAGGAGTACATGAAGGATGACATTACTGGCGAGCCTCTTATCCAGCGAAGTGACGACAACGCCGAGGCCCTCAAGAAGCGTCTTGTCACCTACCACAAGCAGACCGCCCCTGTTGTGGGCTACTACAAGAAGACCGGTATCTGGAGCGGCCTCGACGCCAGCCAAGAACCCGGTCAGGTGTGGAGCAACATGCTCAAGGTCCTCAACGAGAAGAGAGGTCTGAACTAGACGGTGGCCGGAGTGGCCGGCTGTCGCCGGCGGCTCCTTTAATGTGGCTGGCGACCAGACGTGTGCTGAGTGAAAATAAAGCTAGCGGCGTCTTGGATATATGAACGGTATGAACTGTAAACAGGTGGGCGGAAGGGAGAACGGGAGTCGAATCTCCTAGGCCAAAGAGGCGTTAAAAGGGTAGAGGGTTTGCCTGTGGCCTTTGGCCCTGTGTGGAAAAAGCTACCATTTTGGACGACGATTAGCCATGTATCAAAATGTCTTTTTTACAACTAGTTTCAAACCAACAGAAGGTTGGCTTTCAAACTTAAAGCTTTACATGGTGAACTCACTTGACGACTGTGAATGTGGAACTGGGAGACAACTGAAGTTGGTTATACATATGCTCCATATTAGAGGTAGAGGACGTACAATGTACGGCCTTTCCCAGAGAGTGAACACACAGCCAATGATAAAAAGAATTCTATTGAACATGAATCATAATCACGACCGTATTTCGTAGCTTCCAGCCAAGGTCTGTATATACCGGCTCAAGTCTGCAGAATTGCACAGAAAGCCCTGCACAAAACTCCTGGGCACGTAATATCTATACTAATAATATCGCAGAATGCATCATAATGGTGAATGGAGCCATTCTCCCCAGCCACCGGTCTACCAAGCAATGACGCCCGTTTTAAGAAACTCCCTGAGCTCCTTCGCAATGCTTCAAAGACACGTATCAGAAAAGAGGAAAAGTCGTGACGCCCTAAGGGTTTTGGCCAAGACGGTGTCGGTGATTTATAAGAATGTCGAGTCATGAGGGAAGAGTGGTGATCCTGAGTTGTTGAACGAAAGCAAGCCAGTACGGGAACGAAAATATGTCGACTGAGATTGGCGCTTGATGGGTGTCAACTGAAGAGCGCGATTTGTTGAGGTATATCATAAACAACAAGGGGTTTTCTTACCCCGCGAGTACCTATCGCTTCGGGGTCGCTGACAGGGAAAGGTCAGTAGAGGTAGAGCGAGTCGCGGAAGCGCAACTGACCATTGACCATCTGCCTCTGCTTGTTAAGCCAGCTGCGCGGGGCTTCGTGCCGCCGTTGCAAGACGACGTGGTTGCTTTGGAGTCGACTTGTAAGATCATACCACGCTGTTGCAATGCAGGCGTTTTCTCTTTCGAGGTTCCGGATGATTTGATCGCTCGCGGCCTTGGGTCACGTATGGTCAGTAGGGATTTCAGTCACAGGAGGGGGAATAACATGGTGAAAACGAGCGTGTGCTAGGATCTATATAGGGGATCAGACGTACCTTTTGCGCAGCCACTGCCTCTCCATCATGTGCCGCCTTGAGTTTCCGTTGCAAGTCGATCCTCTCCGTCTCTGATCGTTCCAGTTGCTAAAAAAGATGTGTCAGCCAGTGACCGGGGAGTCTGCGTTTCATTCGGGGTCGGAAGTTGTCCTCGCTTGAGTGGAAGTCGAGGTAGGTGAGCAGATGAGGGCACAGTCAATTCTCTATCAGCGAGAGCTGACTCTGGAAACTGACTTGTTCCATAATTTGCCAGACTTTGACATGATGGCCAAACATTATCATCACCTTCCTCTGAGGGTTCGTTGCCTGGGACCGCTTGGCCCCCTTCATCACCATGAACAATCGCATCATAAAAGGGACTCACCTCCCGGAGTTCTCTGAGACGGGCACGTAGCTTCTCAATCAGCTCGCTCTTCTTGCTACCGTCAGGTACATCGCCTTCGCCGCCGCCATTGATATCTTGCATATCCCTGCCTTCTTCAACCTCCTTGCGCAACTTGTCCTTGGCAAGGAGAGCTTCGACAAGCTGGGTCTGCTGTGCTTCTCGCTCTGCGGTAGAATAGCTAAGCTGCTCTCGTGCATGATCAAGCTCGGACTTAAGCGATGAGATGATAACCACATCGGCGCTCTTGAGGTCCTTGAGGGCATCAGCACCTTCTTTGTCGAGAGCAGAGAGCTGGGCTCTGGCAGCAAGAAGCTCGCGACCTTGGTCTGCTACTTGAGCAGTAAGATCCTTCTCCCGCTTCCTGGACTGTTCAAGCTCGAATTCGCACTGAAGTAGGGATTGGCGGATGTTCAGGAATGCCTTGGTTCTATAGTACTCGGAAGTAAGTATGTGTGTTCCATCGGGAAGACTGGCCTCATCGATTGCGTTGACTAACCCTTCACCGGTCATGTTGTTGACCAGAGCCTCCATTTGGTCATGTAACACAGCGTGTTTCTCGAAGATGTCGTTGTAGTTCTTCTGTAGGTGAGCGCGTTGCCGTTTCTCTTCATCCAACTCTCTTCGGATCGGCGCAGTATCGCCAGAGCCGACTGTGTTGCGTAGCAAATCATTCTCAGCTTTCAATCGGGATAGTTCTAGAGGAAGGTTGACTTGAGCAGTCTGTCCATCCTCATCAGCTGCGTCGTTGAGCTCATCTTCGAGACTGGATGCTTGTCCCAAGACGCCAGGGGTTGCATCTTGAGAAGACCCGCCGCCGCTCTGCAATTGCTCTTGGAGATCCTTGATAAAGTTTTCATCATGGCTTTGTCGAGCTCTTAGTCGAATCACTTCATCCTCAAGGGCTGCAATGTCCTTCATCAGCTGGTTCTTCTGGCTACGCTCATCCCAGAGATGTTGCTCGGACTGAGTGATCATCTTGGTCAACTCATCCTCGGCTTTTCTGGTGCGAGCACCTCTGTCCTGGTCATCTAGCAAAATCCTGATTTGGTCCTGCAGTTCGGTCTTCTCATACTGAAGGTTTTGAACCTCCTTGACTAGGTGTTGCTGGGCCTCGAGCTTCTGTTTGTACCGCTCTGCAGTATTAGCTTTCTTCTCCAAGTCCTCAGCTTTGTGCTTCCACTCCGTCGCTTGGTCACGGAACTCTTCGGCCTCTATGCACTTCTGTGTCAACTTCTGAACCTCAGCCTCGAGCTGCGACTTGATTCGCTCGTCTCTGCGTATTGTTTCCTCGTGTCTGGAGATGAGTTCCATCTGGTCGTGCACCTGAAGCTCGAGGTTCTTGATCATTTCGGCATTGTTAGCGCCATCTATAGTGGCCTTCCGCAAGACCTCGAGCTCCCGGTCATTCTTCTCCTTGTCATACCGGAGCTCTTCGTGACTTGTCTGCAGATGATCGAGGCGGGTGATGTAGTCCGAGAGCTGCTTCTTGGTCAATTCAAGCTGTGACCGCAGGGCAGCATTCTGCTCCTCGACAAGCAGATCAATGTCTCGAGCTTCCATGACGGCGTCGATGGCATCGTCCACATCTTCGTCGCCTTGTGAGTTGTCGATGTCATGCTGTATTGTCTGGATTATTTGCATAATCTCTGCCTGGGTCTGCTTGTCGAGGCCTGTGATTTTGGGGACGTATTGCTGGGCCTCTGGGCCCAAGACGGCCACACCGATCATGACAGCCAAGAGCTGGCAGGTTTGGCAGATTAGCATCGAAAACTTGGACTCGGGCGGCTCGGGGGGTGATACCTGACTGATGCCCTGGGGCTCAGGGTTCTCGGCAATGGCATGGTAGTCGCACTTCTTGGCCTGGCAAGCGAGTTCGGGAACTGAACGTCGAATGTAGCGGAAAAGGCCTTTGTAGATGCTCTGGATGTTGCGTTTGTTGGTCAGGTATCGGGAAGTGTTTGAGTTTGTCTCGAGGGTAGACGTGTCAAAACTAGGATCGAATTGATGTAGAATAAAACCAAGGGTAACGCCGTCAATGAGGTCCTCGATTGATTCAGCGGCTCGTTTGGGCTCGAATACTCGTTTAACCTGTGAGGAATCTGTGGTGAGTGGGGAGCTTGAAGACGGTGAAGGTGGTTCAGGGTCAAAGAGGCTTACGGCTTTTAGAAGCGCAGCCTGCGTTTTAGGACTGTAGGAGGCAGGCATCGCACAGGAGAATGCGGCCGAGGCCAAGCTATAATCGAGTGAAATTGTTGATCAATTTGTCGCTGTCGGAAGCGATAATGAGGGAGGAATAATAGGGAGTTGCGTCGCGTGTCTGAATGCAGGCAGGGATAGTAGTTGTGTTGTGGATGCATTCGACAGCATATCGAGGAAAGGAGGGTCGGAGGGTTTATAACGCCTTGTTACGTGGACGCGCCAAGTTCATGTTCCATTATCAAGACAGCATCGAGTTGAATGTTCAGCGAGAACTCAGGGACCAAGAAAGCATTGTTCTATTCTTCAGCATTCAACAACGTTGGGGTTTTGCTGGCTTGGGCTTGGGCTTGGGCTTGAGCTATCGAGCTTATCGATTTGGCACGACCGCAGGGGTAGCGTAGGGGCCCACGATTGGAGGTGAAAGGATGGAATAGTGTACTAGGCCTGTCACTAACGAAGTACTAATAATCGAGTCGAGTTACCTTTAAATGAGATCTAATATTAATTATAAAGTGACGAGAATGCTTCTCTAGTATATTTTGAAGCTCGAGAACAAATGGTTCAACTTATCATAGTACCGAGTCTTGATAGAAAGATTTGTGCCTTTCGACCTCGGGACAGGACCGTCGCCTCTCCGGCTTGTGGCGCTGTGGCGTGCATAATATCAGGAACGTTATTTGAGGCACTTATTGTCGCATATGTAATAGAGGAACAAACTGAGTAGCTGTTAGTTAAAGCGATGAACAGACAGAGAAAAGTATTATTGTGCTGGTGAACAATAGCAGCTCTCCATGTTCGTACTGCAGGTATTGCGATGTATAAGTGATGGCAACATAGGTAGTACAGTAGGTGTGCAGGCTGTTCAGTCAACAAATTGATCAGGTTCCTAAACTCAAAAACAGTTAGAGTCAATATCCCAGCAGACTGTCAGAACCAAAAGGATTTCGTAGCCGCTTTCCCCAAAACTCTAAGCCATCTGTATAGTATCCATGATGGATATTGTAGAGACGTCATTGTTCATGTTCATGACTTATAATTGCCAAAGGATCTGATAATACCTGACCATTCACTCTGCACTTTTGATCACAAGAGCATACAACTGCACAAACAATAAAGGTCTATTTCACCCGCGAGGGCTTTGCAACGACAATAACCACGTCGGGTCTTGTAACGAATGTTTTCTGCCAGACAGTACCAACGCTCCTATCCTGTAACGCCTAAACCAAGGATATAAATAATCCCAACTGCTGCTGCGGAAATCCGGCAGCTTCATTTCAAAGGCATGCTGTTGTCTCGTCTTTAAATCATCATCGGTGTTTCACCTCGAGGGCAGCGCAGCCTCTAGTTTATCGACACGACCTCATCCTCCTCGACTCGGATCTGATGTTCCTCGTGATTCACCTGCACCAACTCGAGCGCCTTTTCTGGTGCGATGACGGAGAAGCCCCTAGCCGACCAGTTAGTATCATGCCGTCATAGTCCTAGTGGCGGGGGAGCGGTGGGAATACGCACTTGATGATTGAGTAAACGTGAGTGATCTTGCCGCCAGCTTCGACAAGGGCATTCTTGCACTCTTCGACAATGCGATCGGGAGTAGATTCGTCCTCAAACCAGACGATGGCTGACTTCTTCTGCTCGACGGCGAAAACACCTGGAATGACCGCAAGCGCGGTAGCGACGAAGGGAAGGAGTCTCATGGTGATGGTGATAGTGATAGCGGTATCGGTATCGTTAACGTATTATCGGAATACTGGCGATGAAAGTGTTGACTCGTTTTGACAAAAGTGTAATTATTGAAGACGTAAAGTAATGGTTAGATGCTCGTTGCGTCAATGCGGAGGACGACGGGGAACGGGGGATGGTTCAAGACTTTATGCACTTTGCGCGAGATGGCGGGCTGGGCCTGGTCTCGGCGAGAGTGCTGCATGCCGCGACCACGGGGCGCTGCAGAGTTACTTCAGGGTCACTCCACTGATGTGACTTCCGCTAAAGCAGTGTGCCACATGGCGAAGACCAATAGCCGGATCGGGCAGGTCGCCCACTCTACCAATCGCATTGATGAGAATCATGGTACCTGATTTAGGCAAAGACAGTTGTGTTACAATGGAAACGGGCAACAGATGGACAAATACGTACATGGAAGGACGGGAGATCAAGAAACTTTTGCTTATTCCATCGATCTCTGCCTCACGTATCTTGTTGTCATGTTGGGAAGTAGGCGAACTATGTCATGGTCTTCGGCTCTTCTCAAGCTTGCACCAGCCAGGTAGGACATGACGTTTTTCTATGAAGAAAATAACACGGATTAGGCCACAGGAAGACATTTGCTCGTTGACAAGACAATTGTTACATCGTTTCCGCAATTCAAATGATGGTAATAACCCTGTTGACCTTTCTGGATTGGTTAGTTGCTCGTCATCAGTCTATCTGCTCCACATATCATTCGGTGTAAGTCGAAGCCATGGCGATCTTTATTGAGCTTCCGGAACATGATGAGAGTACGTTGAAACTCTACAAGTCTGGGTTTATAATCGTGCTAGTATAAATGCCGAGAATATACCTCAAGTTTATCGAAATGCAATAATGCTGAATAAATCTCACACAACACCAACAACGCCGGCTGAAATGCCAAAGAAGTCACCAGTCTGACACAATCATGTCCTCGCAGCCCCAGGAACACTGTCGTTCTCGCTCCATACCTCCTTACTCTCCTGCTCAACAGCCCTCATTGCGACCGCAACGTCTTCTAGTCTAGTTACGACATCAATAACTCCTTGGTTGACTCGCTGAAAATACCGATCATTGGCTTCTCGTCGTTTTCTCGCAAGAAGAATGTCGACTTCTGTCTCTTCTTCGAGCTTGTGGCCCAACCTTTCTACTCCAGTGCCGCTGCTATTGGGCCGTGAGATACTGCTGCTTCCAACCGCGCTCTTCTCCGTTCCTTCAAGACCAGACTTGGATGTGTCACCCAATGCGCCCTTCATGTTTCGAACTTCAGATCCAGTAGCAGACCCAGCATGTTCGAGTTGTGCTGTTTCTATGGCATCGTCTGCCTCACTCCTTGCCCAGGCTTGAGCGAGCGCAATCTGAGCGGCTCTCAGATCAGCCAGTTTACGGTCATGATCCGGACCAAAAACGTGAGTTCCTCCAGATGCTGATAGTTCGACCTCTTCTAGAGTTGCTTGCATTTCAGACCACAAAAGATCCGTACGGTCACCCGTCGCGCGAGTACTCTCTGCTGGGAACAGCCCGGGCCGCTGAGGGATGACTGTTCCAGATCGTCCCGACCGTGCAGACCTGACAGATGGCGCACGCTCAGCGTTTGGTCTCAAGTTCGATTGGCCTATGAAAGGAACAGTTGGTGGAGGAGCATGTGGTAAGGAGGTATTCGAGGCTGAAGGAGATGGATGAAGGAACAAAGACGGAGGCGGATCCCGTTGTCTGCTCAGGGGTCGTGTTAAATGAGACATTATGGGTTTAGAGGCTTGTTAACTGGTATGCAACAATAAGATGAGAATAATAAGAACTACTCTCTCATTCAAGGCAGATATCAAGTTGATTGTTTGACCCTTTTGGGTAAGACACCTTAAGCCTGGGATGTTGACTAAAACAGTGTCAAGTAGAAAAGGCGATCTCTTTTGATACTGTACGACTCGGCCAGTCTGAACCTTAATGATCAGTCCATTGCCAAGACTTTGCGCTGCAGGTTAGTGGAGCAGCAAAGCTTGAGAGGAGCACGTGATATAGCACCTGCCTTCCCACCACAGAGTGCAGGTGGCTCCTTCCACTAGGGCCTCCAAACCCTACTTGGAATTTTTGCTGGTTGGTCCTTCCTAACTTTTCGTCGCCTCCGCAAATTACCATCACCAACTTGTCGTCGATACCACAGATAAGTCCGGTAGGTGCCCCAGCAAATCCATCCATCTCATCATCCGCAGCTGCCTTCATCGCGCTCGACCCTTTTCGCATCGACAATCGACTAACGACGTGAAGCAAAAATGGCTGGAGGCAAACCCCGCGGTCTTAACGCCGCCCGCAAGCTGCGAACGAACCGAAAGGACCAGAAATGGGCCGATCTCGCCTACAAGAAGCGTGCCCTCGGCACTGCCTATAAGTCCTCTCCCTTCGGTGGTTCTTCCCACGCCAAGGGCATCGTCCTCGAGAAGGTCGGTGTCGAGGCTAAGCAGCCCAACTCCGCCATTCGAAAGTGTGTCCGTGTTCAGCTCATCAAGAACGGAAAGAAGGTCACTGCTTTCGGTACGACGAAACCCCAGATGCTACGAGAATTGAAGGACGGATCAAACTAACAGTGCTTATAGTCCCCAATGACGGTTGCTTGAACTTCGTGGACGAGAACGACGAGGTCCTCCTGGCTGGTTTCGGTCGCAAGGGCAAGGCCAAGGGTGATATTCCCGGTGTGCGATTCAAGGTCGTCAAGGTCTCTGGTGTCGGTCTGCTCGCTCTGTGGAAGGAGAAGAAGGAGAAGCCCCGTTCTTAAGCGGAAGGCTTGGGGAAGGAAACAAAGTCTTATTTCGACACGTGGAGTCTATTCGGCTTGCTTGCATCGGCATTACTGGTTAGGGATCTGATCATGGGAGACGAGGTCTGAAAAGGGAAAAATAGATCACAAAGTCTTCGACGAACAAACTACGATGTGTACGTCGCGTGAGGGGGGGATTTGAGGATGGATCCCGCATTCTACATGTATGATGACATTATGGTACAAGTGTTATACATCGTATCATTTTCCCTCCGACTCTCAACTGCTTTCCGACTTGTTCTCGTCTTCAGGTCCCTTGATATATCTGATAGTGTAGTCCGCAGCCAGACCCAGGCTGATCACTCCTCCGGTGATCCAACAACCGTTGATGAACCACCACCAACAATCCTTGACGCTCTTGAGGTTGACTCGCTTGATCATAACGCCTAGTGTGACCATAGCTCCTCCACAGCTTCCAATAAAGAAAGCCGGCCCAGCACCAGCAGCGAAACCAGCAGCAGCAAGGAGCGAGATCTGCACGGCTGCCAACCCTGTAAGCACTTGCTTGGTCTCGGCATCATGTTTCAGCGCAATGCTTTTGATTCCTGCCTTGGCATCGTCCTTGATGTCCATATGAGCATAGATCATATCGTACAGTACCGTCCATGCAATATTCGAGACATAGAGGCAGGCGGCGGCTGTCAAGGCTGGAGTGTGTGACAACAGGTCAATTCCGAGTGCTGGGAAGCCCATAATAGCACCCCATGAGAAAGTCAGGCCGAGGACTGCCTGGGGATAGTAGGTGACTCTCTTGGCCAAAGGATAGCTGGCTACAAAGAGCAAGCTGGGGACACCGTAGAAGAGACAAGGCAGTGGGAATTGAAGAAGAATGCCCAGGCCGGCAAGAAGCTGTACTCCAGTGTAGACAAGTCCATTGAATGGGGTGATTGCACCGCGGGCGATTGGTCGGTGTCGAGTTCGTGAGACATGAGGGTCAAGATTACGGTCCCAGAGATCGTTGATAGTACATCCAGCTCCACGCATGATGATGGCACCTGAGAGGAAGAGAAGTGTAGTCCCGATGACAGAGCCTGGTGTTGCCATAGGCACAGCCATTGGGGCAGCCATAAGTGTGGAAAACAGACAAGGAAAGAATAAATAGTACGTTCCAGCCGGCTTGTCGAGTCGAATCAACTCAGCATAAGGAACCCATGATGCTGGGAGCTTGGACAGTATGCCAGTCTCAGGCGGCTTATAAGGTTCTGGTGTCGTCTGAGATGGTGAGCCTACATCTTGAGCGGTCAGGGGTAGAGATCGAGGCTTGGCTTCGTGGAAACCAACTGCTCGCTGGGAGCTGTGCCAAGGTTGCCTCAGAGCTTTAGAAACATGAACGAGAGAAGGTCGTGTTTGCAATTGTCTCGAAATCTTCAGAGCTTGACCTGAGATAGCTCGAGAGTGAACCCAGGCGGAAGCCTGGGGAAGTGTATTTAATCTCATGGATCACCGCCTAAGACCTACAAGGATGATGAGAACTTGGACTAGCAATTGGAGTCAAAATTCTTCTTCTACTTACCAGGAAGGCTATGGTGTGGAGTTGGGTCAGTTAAGACCTTAAAGCCAGCCCACCAAAGCTCAATTCCAACGATCTTGAGATATAAAAATCCGAATCTTTAAACTTCAAGATCCTTGCACCAAGCTGTTTGGTTGGAGCGAATTGGCCAAGCCCACTAGGGTGAGCTCGGGAAGTGGTACATCACGTGCTGATAGAGTCCGCTGACAGCTTTGCCTCTGCCGCTCTTGATTGGCTGCGCATTTGATGCAAAGCCCAAGCTTCTGACGCGACTGCTTCCCTCCGGGCTCTCTTTAGAATTTGTAACCTCACGACCATCGACCAACACAACCGCCGCATTTGCTGCTTTAAATGGGCGCAACTTGCGGATCAACCGGCTCTTCGGCCTACTACCGTGTAAGCCGAAGATTGCCATAAAAAGCCTCCTCCTTCGACCGACAACAACTTTCCTCGAACGGAACCCCACTACAGCTGCGTTCACGCGTATCGCTATCAGAAATCCGACAACATGCCGACCTCCCTCCACCCTCAGGCCAAATTTGACCCTATTCCGCCTGATCTAGACCTCTATAGTTTGGTGGATAGGACTCCTAATTTCAAATGGGTTCAACGTGTTTCAAGAAACCAGATCCGCAGCCTCGGTCAACAGGAATTTGAGAAGCTCGTTTTGATTCATGTCATTGCTGGTGGCAAGCCCCTGGTTATTGATGGATGGGATGGCATCCTGCCAAAATGGCTCTTTGACGTCGGTTGGCTAGAAAAGACACACGATAAGACACGTAGGTCAAATCTCTTGAATGGGTCACTATGAGCAAGCTGACCCTTTTCTTTCTGCAGAGGAGAACGTGAGAGACATCACTGCCGGTACCGATATACCAATGACAACAGGGCATTATCTACGCTCAATGAGACAGCTCGCGAATCAATGGACACCGACCAATTTCCGCGACGACCGCCGTCAACGTCTTTACTTGAAGGATATCGACTGCCCTCCCGAGTGGCACGATGCGCTGCAGAAAGTCATTCACCCAAATCTATTTTACTTGAACGAGAACGTTAGCGAAGCCGGAGGCTCCAGACCGAACGACGATGTATTCCGTAATGAAGCAGCAGCAGCAGCACCGGCTGGCGATCTCATGTCCAGCTTACCCGAGGAGATGCGCGCACAAAATCTCATGTGCTACATTGGCCATGAAGGAACATATACTCCAGCTCATCGTGAAATGTGCGCTTCTCTGGGTCAGAATATTATGGTCGAAGCATCAAGCGACGAGAAGGGCGAGAAACCAGGGAGTTCCATATGGTTCATGACTGAAAGCAAGGATAGGGAGGTTGTCCGCGAGTACTTTCTCTCAATGTTAGGACACGATATTGAAATTGAGAAACATTTTGCTCAGATCAACGCTTGGAAGAAGGCACCTTTCGATGTCTACGTTGTCGAACAGAGGGCTGGCGACTTCATATTAATTCCGCCACTGGCAGCACATCAAGTTTGGAATCGAGGGACTCGGACAATCAAGGTGGCCTGGAATCGCACAACGGCCGAGACACTCGAGATGGCGTTGCATGAAGCACTTCCCAAGGCTCGTCTTGTTTGCCGCGATGAACAGTACAAGAACAAGGCCATCATTTTCTTCACACTGGAAGAGTACTATCGCCAACTACAAAAGCTGGAGGAAAATGCCGAAATGACCTCAATGAGTTTCATGGGCATCGGCCAGGACATCCTTAGGAATTCGCCTCGCGCAAAACAGCTTGCGGGTGACTTCAAGAAGCTCTTTGACCTGTTCACAGAGATCCTTCTCGACGAAATGTTTGCATTCAAAGAGAAGGATGTAGAATTCATTGAATTTGACTCATGTATCACCTGCTCATATTGCCGATCCAACATCTTCAACCGATTCCTAACATGCAAGCACTGCACACGTATGTTGGTTAACGGTGATGAAGATACTTACGACGTTTGTATGGAATGCTACGCCATGGGACGATCTTGTGCATGCCTTTCGGGACTTCAGTGGTGTGAACAGTGGTCATGGTCTGATCTGGTCAACAACTATGAAACCTGGCGCTCTATGACCATCAAGAACGATGGCTTTGTTGATTTCGAGTCTTCCCCCCAGCCGCTCGAGATTGCTCGGCAACGTTCTGGAAAGAAGTCGCTGGCACAGATCTGTCAGGAAGCCTTGAGGAGACGACCATGGAAAGATATTACCCAACCTGAACGCGAGATAACGCCCAGTGAGTCGGAGCCTGAAGACGATGGCGAGGGGAAGCCCAAGAAAAAATACAGACGAAAGAAGAAGAAGGGTGAGCTCCGACGATGCCACGTTTGCTGCCACAAGGACTATGCCTATCGAGTACATCAATGCACAAATCCCGGATGCGCCGAGTCCTACTGCTATGGCGTTCTCTATAGAGCTTTCGATATGTTGCCGCAGAAAGTGCTTGAGGATGAGCAATGGCAATGTCCCAAGTGTTTGGGCATCTGTAATTGTGGCTATTGTCGTCGTGTGGGAAACACAGATCCTTACACACCAAAGAACACTTTGCTGGGACATGATACTCGCCCCATTGCTGATGATCGGAGTGTTGAGGCGCTTGTTGACTTCCGAGTTCATAACCTCTCATGGCTCAAGGCCGCGGGCGAGGAGAGTCGCAGCAAGGACAGCAGACGAATGAAGAGGCTAAGGGAGCAGGCCGATAATGCCAAAGCGCAAGATATTACTGAGCAGGAAGAAGTAGAGCAGGCTATACAGGACGAGGCCGGAGCTAATATGCACGAACCTGGCATAAACGATTACGGAGATCAGAGTCACGCTCTCGGTCATGGCGATCATCCTATGGCTGATGGTACTGTTGAAGGGTCGCTTCCGCTTTATCCTGGGGAGAACGCTGGCCCAGCTGATGATACTATGGCCATGGACATATCCCAGGTTGAAGATGTTGACACATCTCTTTATCCAGACCCTTCATTGGTGGCTCGACAGCGCATTGGTATGGGATACTATGAACCAGATGATGCACCAGACAAGATTCTGTTTGATCCTTTCCAAGCTCCATCTGAAGAAACCATGCGTCCCACCGAGCCAGAGATTCCTGAGTTTGTCAAGAAATCCATTCGTGCTGCTAAAAGAAAGGCCAAGCGAGAGAACAAGGATCCGGACTTTGTCATTGGCAAGTCTCATCACAAAAAGCCTCGTCTCAATGTTGAGCCAGAAGCAGATTTCCTGGACAGCATGGACCCTGCACTGTTCAATGGGCCATCTGCCCCTAAGGCTGTCATGGATGAGCCGAGTCAAGACGACAGGGATCGGAGCATGACACAAGACATTAGGGCAGCAGATGGTGCTCAGGAAACTCCAGGAGAAACGCCAGCTTCGGCTTCAACTTCAGCTTCAGCTCAACCTAAGAAGCGAACACAGCTGCTGTTCGATGCAAACGAGCCCGAACTTAGACACGCCAAGCCTATAGCATCTTATGTGGAAGATGATGGCGACTCTGATGAATTTGAAGAGGAGCACACGCACCAAACACGGGCTCGATCTCCTGAAGCTGGCGCGGAAGACAGCGCGAGGTCAGCAGTTGATCTGGCCGCTGACGCTGTTCGTGCTCTGTTTGGAACGCCCTCATCCACCGCCCAGCCACAAGCCACTACCCAAACGGAACCTCGATCTGAGCTCAAGGTTCCTAAGAGACGTGGTCGCCCTCCCAAGAATGCGTCTTCTCCCTCACAAGCTATGCCAAGTAGTTCTTCCAAAACCAAGGGTGGACAACGAGGTTGGCCCAAAGGTCGACCTAGAAAGTCACGTTTGTCTCAGATCACAACCGCCGACGACTCGGCTGAGATTGTTGATGAGTCTACCCGAATTCCAGATGGCGATAGTGATGGCGAGCATGAGAGAATGTCTGGGGAGTTGAATGCTCGCCTTGCTGCTGGACTTGTTGCCGGTCCTCCAGAGGTTACTATAGAAAGTGCTCCA
Organism: Fusarium guadeloupense; assembly: GCA_021655865.1. Lineage (NCBI taxonomy): Eukaryota > Fungi > Ascomycota > Sordariomycetes > Hypocreales > Nectriaceae > Fusarium > Fusarium guadeloupense. The sequence goes on along the minus strand of JAJJWM010000209.1, from coordinate 58,584 downwards.
CCACGACGGCGAGGAAGGCCTCGAAAGTCTGGTGTGACTACCATTGCTGCTGCATCAGCGGAGGTTGATGCTTTGGAAGACGTTGGGGAACTCACATTAAGCAAGGTCGATGATCGTGCCTCGAGGTCTACGCGACGAACTCGAAGATCAGAGGTCGTTGATACTGAGCCTAGTCGAGATTCAGTCTCTCCTTCATGCCCCAATGCTGGTGGCTCAGGCACGCAGCTCATGTCTATGGCTGAGCGGATGGCACTCAAGGGGAAGAAGTTCAAGATTGCCAAATGCAAATCTAAAGGCGCGTCTGGCAGCGCAACTGCGACTCCATCAGGTACTGCAACACCTCGGCCAAACGTCGAGGCTCCTCCAGATGTAGCAGACGCATCGACAGTCAACTATCAAAAAGACCCTCCACGCAGCCCAATTCCCGACGGCGAATACGTTGGCGGACAATCGCCTGCGGTATCTTCGGTCCACCACGAGAGCTCACGTAGTCCTTCGCCACCCCGTGCGAGTCGTCCACCTGGGCAGCCAACAGTTGTGAGGATTGGAGATACAGACTCAGAAGCGGAAAAAGGTGGTTCGATCACGGGCTCAGATTCTGACAGCGATGGCGATATCCCTGCGAGGGGACATGGCGCTGGCCGCGGCGGTAGAGGAGGTGGACGCGGCCGTGGAAGAGGCAGAGGCAGAGGCAGGGGTAGAGGTAGGGGAAGGAGCCATTAAAGACCTGTAATTTGTGTGTTGCGTTTTCATGAAAAGCATACTGGTACATTACGAAGCGACATAATGGGCGTCTTGGCAGCATGTATACTCTCGATTTTTATTGGTTTCGTGGGATAGCGATCATCATGGGGCTTGATTTAACAGGTTTATTGCCATACTCGAGGTCTAATGATTTGTGGCCTGGTGTAGGCGATTACTGTAGATAGGAGGTGATTATAATTCTCATCATGACAATCCAAGCTCCTTCTCTAGATCTTTCCATCGCCCTTCTCGCTTGGGATCTAGTTTTCTTAAATGCTCTAACCAAGACGCTACACCACTTCGATTCTCTGCCTCAAGCGGCTGCCCAGTTAGTTGAGTCAATGCGAGTGCATACTCTATGAGGACCTCGTAAATCCACTTGATGTCGTCGTAATCTTCCAGCAAATCTTTAATGTCGGCGACCTCACACTCGATATATGATCTGCGTTCCTCCATAGTCAGGTTCGGGGCTATTTGGCGACTCGCAGTAGGGTCGGCCAGGTTCAGTACTAGAAATTGGTGATAGTACCATAGAGACTGATCTTCGGGTCCTACATTCAGCGCATCGCGAACAAGGTCGAGTTCTGTTCTAAGGTCAGCAATGTTCAGATATCAGATATCGCGATAACATGCCTTTGTCCAGGAAAGCCTTGCGAGACTCATCGTCTGCCTTGCGCTCATTGAGAAGCCTCGCTATAAGCTGGCTGCGGTTATGCCATGCCGAGAAGTTGGAGAGATCCTCGTGGATCTTCTTGGTCGTGTACTGGAATTCGGGCTCTACCAGACTCTGGCCGTTCAACACGGGGCTCTCGAGCTGTGCTACAACATGGCGACGGTAGCCCCAGGCGTGAAAGTTGCGTCGGTCCTTAGTGAGCATCTTACTGACAAGACCTAGCTCCTCTTCCCATATGCGCTGGGCCACAGACACGTCGAGCATCTCGATTGCGCGATCGAGTGTCCATAATCGATAATTCCATATCCAGTAGCACTTTGGGAACTCCATCAGCAGCGGCACAGTGAAGCCCAGCTCTGCACGTATAACCTCGGCATCGCTGTCAGTCGTTGTACCAGTCTTCCCAGCTGTCAGGGGGTTGGGGCGTGGCGGGATCTCGGTCGAGGACGAGGGCGATGAAACGGCGGAAGAGAGTATGGGAGTGTCGGTCGCTAAAGAACTCTGCGACGCCCTCGAGGGCGGCGATCCAGCCGAGGGTTTGGATAATAAGCCAGATATTAGACAGCGCCTGCGGGCGTTCCATATCGTGTAGTACTCTGGGTTGAGGCGCAGGAGCTTCGAAGTGAGCTGGAACGTCTCGGGCCCGTAGTTGTTTTGCGAGATCTGCTTGGGCATGTGAGAAAAGGGGGCATGAGCGAAAGGGACAGGGATGCTGACGTTTTGGCGAATGTCGTCCTCGAGACTACGGTACTTTGTGATCTTTTCGAGATCTTGCTGACGCTGCTCTTCTGTTCGGGAGCGCGCAGTGCGGGCTATGCCGTGCTGGAGGCCTTTAATATCAGCATCAGCTACGGCGACGTGGGTTCTTTGGGGAGATTAGACTCACACTGGCCATTTTGGAATGCCTCGGCTTGTAGTTGGCCTTGGCCTTGGCGTGGTAGTTGTGAGATTGCGGATGTTGCTGTTGGGATTGATGATTTGGCATGCGATTGTGACCCCGCGTTCATGTATAGGGTACCGTGACTTGACTTGAACACCAATATCATGCAGTAATATAGCGAGGACGTGTTGCATTAAAGGGCATTTTATTGTTGTTTTTCAATGAGTAACTCGATCCTGTTACGATTTTGGTATCAATGTGAAAGGTACCCAAGTAGCTTGACCATCGTTACTTTCCAGCTGACTGTTATTTGGAGTTGGAGTTGGACACATTCATTGAATCACCAATTTCGAATAAAAGACGTGTAAGCACGTTTGTATAAGAGAAGCTGATGCAGCGATCTAGCAATGCACTCAACTAATTTCTCTGCCATCTGCCATATATCTTAGAGTTGATCAACGTCCCGTATGAAGGGTAAATAACTTATATATACTGTAACACCCATGCTGGTAATGCTATATGACTTTTTTTTAACTGGCCAGCTTACACATCAATAGTCCTGTCCAGACTACGAGTTTTACCCAGCAGCATTTAATCCATCAGTAATTTACTAACTACTAACGCTCTTTAAGCCTCATAACCGCGCCTCATACTATAACGTCAAACAACAGACTTGGCCAGGTGGTCTTGTGTCTATTGGCATCTGAGTTTGGTAGCACCATGACGAGTATGAGAACACCAGCCCTCCTGGCCCAAGCCAGGCATTATCTTTATTTGAGCCACACGGCTCATGTAAGTCTGGATCATTACACTCCTTCAGAGTTGAGATGTAGCCTGAAGAAGGTTCCTACAGACTCAATTCTCCAAAGGGTATAACCATAAGCTACCTTAGCATTTCTCCATGCGGAAACATTGACAGCGAATGTGCGTTCCAGTATATCTCGGATCAAGATAAAAAGTTCGACGTGGTACATACCGGAGTCTGTCAAGACTTCACATCATATACACGCTGGGCATGTAATGCAGCGGTGATGTTCTATATACCTAGAATCAAAGCTCGTACTCTGGAAAAACAGACGCGATACTTGAATTGTGTGAAGCTGTATTAACTTGCTCTGATTCTTTGGTTATGAATTTAAGTGCTTTCCAAAATATCTCTCACATAAAGTCCTTGGCCCCTTCCTTTCCTGTCGTCTGCCTTCATCCCAAACTATTGACCTTCTGTCTCGACCCAGATCCTTTCTACCTTACGCTTTTCGAACCATAAACACATCATCGTCGTCTCTTCAAACATATCCTGACAATGTTGTCTTTTATTACTCGATCGCTGGCATTTATTGTCCTACTTCAAACTACTCCGGGCAATCCAGTCCCAGTCCCAGTCGCCCATTCTTCTTCTAACAAAAGTGCCTCCCAACACAAAGGGGGTTATGCCAACTCTATTTACTTCACAGACTGGTTTGTAGACCCATACTAATAGTTTTGGCTCCTATTAAAGCTATGGAGGGCTATATATGGAAGGGACTTTCACTTACAAGACATTGCTGCTCCCCAAGTCTCACACGTACTCTACGCCTTTATGAATGTCGAACCTGATGGAACGGTGTATGTTGTAACAGAATTGTACCAGAAACGCACATGCTAATAGAAACCACAGTTACACCGGAGACAGCTATGCAGACCTTGAGAAACACTATGATGGCGATGGTGAGCTTTTCTTTCAGATCTCTCAACTTACACAACTGACGTAAGCTAGACTGGAACCAAACGAACGCCTATGGATGCGTGAAGCAGCTCTTCCTTCTCGAGAAAGTAAATCATCATCTCAAGGTCATGCTCTCCGTTGGTGGATGGACCTGGTCCAACGACTTTCCGTCTGCCGCCAGCACCTCTGAGTCTCGTCTCAACTTTGCTAGAACTGCTCTTAGACTGATGGTGAACTATGGTTTTGACGGAATCGATATCGACTGGGAATATCCTAAGGATGAGACGGAGGCGACCAATTTTGACCTGCTTCTCGAGACTGTTCGTGAGACATTGGCCAAATACGCCAACAAGAATGCGAACGGCCATCATTTCCAGCTCTCGATTGCTGCTACCAATATTGTCGACTGCATCAATCTGATGTCGTATGATTACGCCGGCAGCTGGGACAAGGTCAGCGGCCATAACGCCAATCTATTCCCTTCCAACGAAACCATCTACGACACTGATGGCACTGTTAGTGACTACATCAAGGCTGGGGTTTCTTCAGAGAAGTTTGTGCTTAGCATGCCACTAAACGGTCGCTCGTTCGAAAAGGCCACTGGCATTGGCCAGTCTTTCAATGGTGTCTGCCCGGACAGCTACGAAAATGGTGTCTGAGATTACAAGGACCTGCCCAAGGCTGGAGCTGATGTCATGTATGACGGTAACGCCCATACTTACTACAGCTACGATGAGACAACGCAAGAGTTGATCTCCTCTGACACGCCCGAGGTCGTGGAGAGAAAGGTTGGTTACATCTAGGACCACGGTCTTGGTGGAAGCATGTTTGGGAGGTTTCTGGTGATAAAGAGGGTGACGAGTCACTCATCAGCACAAGCTACGAGAAGCTGGGGAGTTTGGATATGACGACGAACTGGCTTGATTACCCTGACTCTGAATATTTCAACATTGCTTCTGGAATAGAGAATGATTAGATTAGGAAGTGTCAGTTTCAAGAAGCTAGTCAAGTATTTGTTTGGTTCTTTTAGCAGGAGTTCACAGTGAAGCTGTAGGAGGCCTGTCTGAAGATTGTTGATTTAGTATTTGCGAGGGTGCTATGGACTATTGAGAATTATGAGTATTTCACAAACCTTTGCCTAGATTCTTGTCTATTAATTTTACAATTGAACTGCCTTGTGACTTGGTTTGGTTGTTCGCAAACCATCTTTTAGCCTTGCGAGTAATGTTGCAGGAGGTCGGCGAGGTTTCCAGGAGGATAGGCCCAGTAGGCATCCATAGGTAGATAGAACTAGTATTCATGGACAATCGCACTTACTTTTGATTTCGAAAATGATCCTGGACATCTTAGGAAACTGCCAGCTCCCACATCTTCACGTGCATTTATACCAGGTGTGACTCCTTCCCCCCAACACAAGCTTTCTCTTCTCTATCCTCCTCACCCTAACCTCTCTTCCCTACAAATCTCTTTGACAAGCATCAATACTAATTCATCATCCGACCAGGCAGATACACATATTGCCAGGTAAGGTGCTGTCTATCTAGAGGTAGACGGTATTATTCAGGTTACGGCATACCAGTTCATTCGTTTCTTTGTTCTCTCTTACCAAAGGCAATTCTCTTTCAGCCCCGAGCAAGGCCCCCAGTTCAGCGAAGCAGGTGACTTGTCGACATTCCGATATCGACAAGCATGTTCTGTCGACCTCCTCGCCGCCTACGGCCAACTCGACGAACATGTGACGCAGAACTACAGCCACCCAGCCCATCAGATTCTGGCTACGGCTCCGGAGAGGACACACGTGAATTCTTGCGAAGTTTTGTACCCAGGTGTTTTCCTTCTTTTGACGGTTCCGATCCAAGTGACAATCTGCCGAACCAGTTGCTTGAAGACGAAGAGCGAACAACACTTGTTGTTGGGAAGCAAGAGAGTTATGTTAAACTCCCCGAAACACCCGAAAGATGTCGCCCCCAAAGCAATATCGGAGTCGTTTCTCCTTTCATATACTCAGAAACTTCCAGACGCTTGCCTCTTCAAGATAGACAATTTGACTCGAACCGACGGAGACTCGACAGATACGTCCCAACGCGCGATCATGTGTCTCCCTCGTTTGAGAGATATCGAACTACCAAGCAGAGCCAGGATCTATCGACAGAAGAACGAATAAAGAGAAACAAGACTGCCTCGGCAGATCCTTTCGCTCTTCGTCGTCGCGTTTTAGACCCTGACCCGCGTTTCCCCTTTCGAGTTGACGACAGGGATCTTGATAGAGGTTCGAAGGCTACTCTGTTACATTTCCCATACTAACATACATGTTGTTCACAGGTGTAGCCCTCGGTCAACTACCTCAGAACCGGGGAGTGGAAAGACAAGTCAGCATGGGTGCTATGTGGTCAGTTGGTGGACTTGCTCCTAGCGCAATCGCCATCGATGATGGCCAAGGGCATCTTCTCCAACGGGGAACCAATGCTCGTATCTTCTCTACCCCTTTTCAGGAGAGCCTGATCAGCACTTCAGTCGAAAAGGAGAAGCATGAAGGCCGCATTGCTTCAGCCTTAAATATTGATCAGGTTCGAAAGATCCTCGAGTTCGTTCAAAGCCGAAAAATTCCTCGAAACCCAAGTATCCGAGACATTCATACAAAATACGGCCATACGAGCTGGAATGGCTACCAATGGACCAACAAAGAGCAATGGACTAGTATGTCATACCTCCTACATCTGTGCCACTGGAAGATTAACCAACAATAGTTCCCCTGAAGCCAGCAAAGAAGCGCCTTCTCCCTGCTGCTCCGTTCAGGTAGGCAAGCGCACGTCTCGAATAGGCTGAATTAACCAAGTATCAGAGTTCTCGATGCGCCAAACCTGAAGGATGACTTTTACTGCTCGCCATTAGCATACTGTCCTACAACACACACACTGGTAGTGTGTCTCGGTAATCTTCTTTATGCTTGGTCGGAGTTTCGAGGCGTACATATGATCCATGGTACTCATGCCGACACTTAGTTGACGTCGGTTGCCTTCTCATCGGCGCAAGGAGCAAAAGCTGTGCTTGCAATTGGTCACTCAGACGGTTCTGTGAATTTTCAGTCTCTCTTCGATGCGTTGCCGCGGTTTGATGTGCGCCAGCCGTTCCCCATTGCCTGCGTGAGCTGGCGACCGACCTGTACCCTACGGCCATCCAAGAATCCTCTCAACTCAGGGGTTGAAGTCCAAACTGAGGACTTGGTGGTTGGCGATGAAATGGGCAACATCTACTACTATGTTGTAGAGTGGCCGATGGGCTGGGAAGTCACTAGAGACACATGGCCCGGTGCAGTATCGTTGATAGCCAAGATCAGCAACCTCCATTGCCAGCAAATCTGTGGCCTTGCGTGGTCACACGATGGTCGTCTGTTCGCCACTGGGGGCAACGACAACCTCTGTTGTTTATTCGATGCTGAGAAAGTCGTCGGGCATCGGTGGTTTGAGTCAACCAGGCCGCCAAACGGATACAGAGCAAGGATTGAAGCTGCCAGCGCCTTTGGCGGCATTGAGACAAGAGTTACAGAGCTATTGCCTCTTCCACAGAGTGAGACTAGAGCACAAGCTGCGTCTGTACCGACGTTCGCAGCTGCGCTGCGGCCACTTCCTGCTACCCCAGATACGGTCCGCTATCTCGGTCCTGGTATTAAGAAACACCACTGGAACCACGATGCTGCTGTAAAAGCCATTGCATTCTGTCCCTGGAGGCGTGAGTTGGTTGCAACAGGCGGAGGCTCTAACGACAAGTGCATTCACTTCTTCCATACGCCATCTGGGGCCGCTCTGGCGACGATATCGGTATCAGCTCAAGTAACCTCGCTCATCTGGAGTACAACCCGCAGAGAGATTGCGGCCACGTTTGGCTACGCTTCGCCAGAACATCCCTATCGCGTGAGCGTATTCAGCTGGCCAGAATGCAAGCAAGTTGCAGCAATTCCTTGGGAAGGCGAATTACGTGCCCTGTATGCCATTGCTTATCCTCAAGGACCAAGGTCCGACAATTTGACGTCAGGAGGAGGCCAGGAGGGATGTATTATTGTTGCATCGAGCGATAAGAGCATCAAGTTTCATGAAGTATGGTCGCGGGAGAAAGGGGTAACAGTAGGCGCTACCGGAATACTGGGGGGCAGTGATATTCTTGAGGGGCTTGAAGGTATCGATAAAGAGGGAGACGTGATCCGATGAACTGTTGTTGCTGTTGAAGACTGATGCACCTGTGGGAGAGGAACGTTCAGACTGCTAGTTAAGTTCAAAATTGAAGCCTTCCGAGTTCAGAGAACGATAATATGATATGATGGAAATCCTGGCCTGGTCTGTCGCTGTTGGACCTGAAAGACGGTTCCGTGTGCGTACGCACATGTAACCTTTATGGAGAATATGTGTTTTCTGCTGAGCTGCATTTAAAAGACAAAGATATTAATCACATGCTAGGGGAAACACCTCAATGACGACCCTACCAACAACTCCGATAACTCCAACCAATGCACTACGCCCGCTGTTTCTTTAGGATGACAAGCATACAAACTATTTCAAGATAGCAATAAGAAGCACGAGAATGATAATGAGAACCACTATGGTAGTCATTTGCTTGTTCTCGCTCGCCCCACGAGCAACCTTTCCAAGCATTCTGCTCGCGCGATCCAACCGGCTCTGGTGGCGATCAGTGACAGCCTCTACCTCGTCGAGCATAGCAACGTGGCTATCGAGCTCGTCGCCGATCTGCATGCTCAGCTCGCGCTGGCGTCCGATAGACTCGCCCAGGCGATCAAGCTGCTCGTCTTGCTGCTCGAGAATCTGGGCGTGATACTGGTGAATCTGCTGGTTGCTCATGCTGCGGGCCTCGTCCTGGTATCCGGCGCTGTCGGTAGGGTCATCGCGGTAGGGGCCGAAGAGGTCGGCGGAGGGTGAGGAGGGAGTGTCGCTGAAGCGGACCGTCTTTGGCTTGCGAGAGGTCGGGGAGGTGGAGGTTGCGTGCTCAAAGTCGTCGGCGAGTTCTTCTGAATTGGGATGGGTGAGGGTTTCGGCTGTCGAGGCGGAGGGGTGGCCCTGAAATTGGGTTGTGAGGTCGTTGAATTGCTTCTGGAGTGATGAGATGGACTCTGTGAGGTCTGAAGCAGCACTGCAAAGACACGATCAGTCATGGGCACAGCAAGAATAGTAGTAGGATGTAACATACGTCGCATCGCCAGCTTCGGTCAGCCGTTGCTCCTCCTCGCGGAGACTGGAGAGGCCATCGCGGAACTGGTCAAAGGATCGCGAGATGTGGCCGTCCTGCGAGTCGCCTTGGATATTGAGGTTCTTTGCACGCTGGCGCTCGAGAAGCGAGAGCTTGATGTGGTCGGCGAGGAGGAAGAGCTGGTTTGCGCTCGACATGGTTGATGATGCAAAGTGATGGGATTGATCAATTGGACAGGAGCAGAATGGGCAGGTGCGGGTGCTGAACGGTCAAGCAATCTTCCGATGATGAAGGGAGTGAATTGAATTTATTGAAACTTTTTGTTTTTTTTTACGTCTGAAGCGCCAGCTTGATGATGTTGAAAGATATGGAAATTACCTTATTCAAGGTAACCGGACTGGCTCAAGGTTCCGTCAGTTGGTGTAACTTGAGATTGGGACTGAGGTACTTCTGGCACTGAGCTGATAGCTAGGTTCACTGAAGTACCTGAAGCGATGCACAGACTCAGGTGAGCCATCAGATATTTCAAAGTAGCGGCTTATCTGACCCCTTGGCAAAGATACCCTTAACTTACTAAAGCTGGCCGAGGTTGGGGGATATGCTTCCCCTGAGCGGGCATGAGGCCAGTCCGCATAGACTTTCAATTAAACGACACGAGGATAGAAGCAGGCAGCGATTTAACAGACAGGAGACAGTATCGGATTACTTCTTGTCTTTTTTCTCGTCTAATCGCCAGCACTTTCGCTCTGGAAAAGCGACCCCTCCTCACAGAGGAGACTTCGCCACATTTAGGAGCTGGAGGGCAGGAGGGTTATTCGGTGTCATATTTCAAGCATCACATCAACCAGCATCAAGTGGGTGGATGAATGTGCTTTTCTAAATAATGCATGGATTTTCTTGACTTGCAAGATGTTAGTTACTTTGCATGTGCATCTATTCATTTATAGGTGGTAATCCGCTGTATCCGTATAGCAAATATGTGGAAAGATCAAATATCATTTGAGTAGCATTTATAAGTCCACTACGAGACAAGGAATAAATCAGATCTGCATGTCACATGTTCAGCAGTCTCGGCTTCAAGACAAGACGAGACTTTCCATTTCTTGTCTCTGGTCATGTCTACCAGGGATCAACAGATGTCGCGTCAGCTTAATGCGCGAAATCTACGCCAACGCGTATCAATCTAGTGGCAGACGTTCTGTCTACTGAGAATAAAGGCACCCACAAGGAACCGAATTACCGAGACTGCTACGTTCAAATCAAATTCACATTACAGTCAAGATTTGTAGAGAGTAGTATGTTATATGTTGGTCAATTGTGTAAATCGCATTCAAATGATATCTGGCCATGACTATTCCTGTCTATGGCATTCGCTCTTGGTGGCCTTTCCCATCAATCCCAAGGCTCCGTTCCCAGTCCAAACCCAATCCCTAAGCATGGTAAACACATAACTCCTAGTAGACAGCAACAAGATGCAGATGGAAGGGAAAGAAAAAAAAAGAAATGTTCCCGGACGAGGTGTCTCTAGTCCATTCTCATGTCCATGTCAGGACTGACGCTGGTTGGCCGAGGAGATTCAGCTGCTGAAAGAACCTCCATTCCGTCAAAGAGAGGAGGAGAGCATTGAAGATTTCGAAGTGCGCCCTCTGAGGTTTGACTGACGAGCTGGCCTTGGCGGAGGTTTTCGGCGAAGAGGAAGAAACCCTCATTGGCCTCCACAAGATATGATTGCAGGCCATTGCTCTCAAGAAGAATTCGAGCATTTGAAACAGGGAAGTGGTTTTCGATGTAGCGGGCCCAGCCACGAGCGGCTGCTTGGATGTGCTCCTCTTCGCTGATTCTTCGCCATCCAATGCCGAGGTGTAGAGTAAAGGTGTCAACGATGGGTCCCTCAGTGGCAGGCTTGATTTCAGATTTGAGGGGAGAGATGCTGGCTACAGATGCGCTGGGGAGAGTGGAAGAAACGCGCTGCAACTTGGGGTTTCTGATCATGGAACGCGCCTCTTTGATGGCGGCTTCCTCGGCAGCCTTCTTCTCCTCAACCCAGGTGCCAGATTGGCTGCTCGCATCCATAACATATTGGGTGCTCTTCTTGATAAGGGTCATGCCAGGACCGTAGATCCATTCCTCTTCAGGCTCTTCGACTGGCAGGGACTTGATGTCAGACTCAAGATTTTCCGAGGCCTCGTCCCGGGAACGCTTTCTGCCAGCTGCAGCAGGTCGAGTAGGCTGAGCAACTGCAAACTGACTTGGCATAGGTGCAAATCGAGGTGGTGTGTGGCGTCCGAAGTTTGCCATGCCCATTGACTGGTGGACAGGTTGGGGAGACATGGTAAGGACAGGGGAGGAAGAGAACTGAGAGCTGAAGTACGCCATATTGAGCGTTGTTTGATGGAAAACTGGAAGTAGGTCGCAAGGTTAGTAGTCAGCGATGTCACAAACCATCTATAGCGTCTTCGAGACACGCGGTTGGTGATGGAATTCCTCAACCTCAGAGAAGTATGCTTGGACGAAGAGAACAAAGGTCGTCGAAGAGAAGAAAACTGATAATAGGTGAGGAGGTAGGTAGTAAGACGCGAAAGGGCTGGCCAACGGAAGGCACAAAAAGGTACGCGACAGGAGGGTAGAAGAGAGATGGATGGTGTTGAGAGGTCGTGATGAGAGAGTTGAGGAAGAGACTTGGAGGAGTAGGTAGGTCTTTTACATGAATGGGAAGGAAGGAGAAAGGAGGAGAAGGAGAGGAGGTCAGATGAATGGAAGAAGGAGGATTTTAAAACTGTAAAAGAATGCGAGGGGACCTCTCAGCCCAGAGCAGAGAAGAAGAAGGGGCGTGAAGTGTGAGTGGCTCTTTACCCCAGGTTGAAGGTGCTCTTTAACCACCCACCCATGCAGCCTCACCTCCGATCTCAGACAGCTGTGGAAGTTAACACTGTACAGAGCACCTCGCGAACGGCGAAATCCGCGTAGCGATACTTCGAGCAGATACCCGAATGCCTAAAAACGTCAGGCAGGCTAACAGGAGCGAGAACCCGGCTCGGCAAGCTGCAGCGGACTCCGTGCCAACCCAGCTGCGGACAGTGTGCACGCCATCAGCTTATCGCAAACCTCCCGGCCCTAAATGCAGTCTAGCTCCAGGCTAATGCAGCTCGCAGCGTCAGGTACGTACTCCCGGATGGTAAGCTTCAATTGGGCGCTTGACCCTTTCTAGATTGCGTAATTGTTAAGGGTCTCACTTTCCATCGACATCCGTAAGGGGCATGGGCGGCGGGCGGCTCAGCGTAGCGGGGCTCGAGCATGTCTTGGGCAGTCGTTTGGTTGGATGGCCAACGTTTTGACCTTGTCTGGGCTTGGCTTTTCTCTCAGTTGCCCCGTGCCACTCTCTTTCCATGAGCCCACACCAATCCGAGCCGAGCCCAGTCCAGCCAAGTTTTTTCACCTTTGGCCCGCTGCCTGCCATCAGCCAATCCTACCCATCCGGCTTCCGCCCAGCCCGAGTCAGTTTGCTTCCGATATTCATTGGAAATTTGTAGTCCCGAGCCCGTTTGGACAACCCTATGGACCCGCTGTGATGTGCCTGGCTGGTGTGCCTGAGGTAGCCAGGCACCAAGGCACTTTTGGCCAAGATTTGCTTGACTAGAATTTTCGTTGCCGCGGGAGACTGGGTCGAGCCTCCGGAGCCGGACCAACAGAAATTTCGAGCAGCGTCAGCGAGATGGGTTACGAGATGATGGACATAATGAGCCTGTTTGACAAAATTGATTGAGCGACTCTGAAGCTAATGTCTATTTTCAAGTGTCTAACTGTCCTCCTATCTCACTTAATCAACCCTTTACGTAGTACCGTTTCGACTATTTCTTACTCTGAACTTGTTGTAACTACCATTGTCCCAATATTCAACTGCCGGAAAATCGACCCTGAAGAGTAAACATGTATCTCAATACGATTGATATGGTATCATTAAAACTACTAGAAACAGCCAAACAACTGGGCGATCAAAGAATGAGATGGTCATCGCGCGACCTCCTGCCGAACAATATCCTGTTGCTGAATTAACAAGACCGATCCTCTTGTCCTCTCGTGTTGTATCAATGCCGACAACCTCATAACGTCTTGGCAAAATCATACTTCATCGGCATTCTCGCTGCCTCCATACAAACCCTGGAAACCTGGAATTCTCAATCCTACTGGGCTGATATCATGGTCAACACGCCGTCTTCCCCCCGTAGCCGGTGCGCCATCTGTCTCGGCTCTCATACGTCGTCCTCGGGCTGGTGCCGTATAAGCCCCATCAAATCGACTCTGGTGACGTGCTTCCGGTAATTGTCTTGGAGTCCGAGGCTGCTCTTGAACGGGTAGGCGATCACTGTACACTGGCAAATTTCGCCGGGGCGGTGTGGCATTTAGCTCTTCTGTGATCGTAGAGGGCAAAGGCAGCTCGGTATCTTGCAATGCGAATCGTCCACTATTGCTCTGTGATCGGCTGTGGGTTAACTCCTCTTCTGAATTGTACGGTGACGTGCGGAGCTAGGTTAACATATCAGCCTACGCATTCTCCAATGTAGCACATTGATTGTGATTCATATTTTGAACAGCCGGTGATGCTGTCCTGTTGAACAAATCATCTGCGGAAGTTACTCACAGCTGTTGTTGGAAAACGCTCCATGGTATCGAATTGTTCCATGTATCGCCCAGCGCTTTCGTCAACTTGATCGGTAAGTCTTGTGTGGAAGGGTAAAGGACCAATCTCCCAAGTCCTAGCACCTATGGACTTGTCATTCTTGTGTCCAATTCTTGGGAGGCTCATTAGTGTTCGTCAAACAACTCACTCAAGCCAGACCTCTGACGGAAAGCCAGTTCGTGCTCTGAATCTCGCGACGGGCTCATTACGTTGTGGTCAGCGTTAGTATCTGATGCAAGTTCACTGGAAAGATCAGTTTCGTTGTTGAGCAAGGGTTCTGGTGAATCCAGGTCATCGTCATCTTCTAGAGCGCTTTCTATGTCGGATGTGGGCGTGTCGATTCCGGTAGATGACTCGGTGCCTGGAGTTTCCAATCGTGTGTAGGGAGCATCCTGCAAAACGACGAGTTGGTCAACAGAAGCGAGTTTACGCCTCCTGTTCATGCGTTGACGATCTATCAGGTATTTCCTGTATCGGCTACGGCGTTCAGTATCGCTGAGTTCACGGGCAGTGATGGTGATTGTAGTAGGCTGAAGCCGAAACATCCTGGAAGGACTGTGAAATATCATATGATGACGAGACCAAGTGTTCAATCAACATTGAATGCTTCTATTGGATGTTCACGCTTCTAGTGACTTTGAGCCTTCCCTATGTAAGTATGTTTATATCCAGAGCGTAACTGCCTCATGCTGGGATCTCCTACAATTATAATAGACTCAACTTCGGGTGACAGGCGCGACTTCAATCCATGACTACTCATCGTGGGTCCCCAAGATTGAGGATAATAAGATGGCCTTGATCCTTAATCATCTGGTATTAGGTCAAGCAGTAGATTGTACTTGGCAAATACTTTTATCTGATGTTTGGCTGTATGCATACCTTATTACTTGTGTTGATTGCGCGGTTGGAAACCACGACGCCTTAATAGACCCTAAATATCAATTAGGAAGAGAACCCTACTTACGAGTTGTAATAACAATCTGCATTTGATATGACATCTTTTACTATGACAGCAGTATATTAATTACTTTTGTCTTAGTAGATATTACTTCATAACCCCAGCTCTACCTGTTTTCCAATTCGTGAAGGCATTGACCAAGTTGAATGTATCATTCTAAATAAAGCCTCTATTTTCGTATTAACAACCGAGGGGCTGGCTACTCGATACGAGGTGCGGCGCCGCAGTCATATCAGAGTAGGTAAGTGACAAAGTCGGTCTTGATATACGATTAAGGGATGATTCGTAACTCATGGCAAATAATATCGTGCTCTCATGACAACGCAGTTGTAGACGCACAACTCCCATTCACGTGTACCAGCGACTCGAGAGATGGTATCAGCAATCATGATGCATGACAAAGTAGACTAATTAGTGGAATTACTGTGGATTTGAATTCTCTAGCCTCTCGAGCAGTTGACCGAGCTTATTGCCTGATTTGATCAAGCAAAATGTGGGAGTAATAGGTATGCCTGACTGACTGGCTTGAAACAGGCTGAATTGTACCAAATCGCTTATGATCATGAAATCCTGGATCAGCACCATACCCAGTTCGTCCCTTAACAATCTGTATGAATCTATTTTCGGCGTCTCATAATTACATTTACCTTTACGTGGTCGTAACGAGCCAACTAGTTATCCGTAGTTGACAGAGAACGGCATGGGGTTAGGCGGCTTGTCCATGACAGCGAATCTCCTAGCGCCAAGGTAGTCAGGTACCTAACAATTGGAACGTCTGCGGCTCTTGTCAGGAGTGCATCCAAAGCATCTCGTTAACTAATACCTTACAAATGCAGATGAATAGCAATTCAATTCCTTTTTTACAGCTTACTTTCGCCAAAGTAAATTATTTTTTTTTTTGGCTGCCTTACACTGCTATCTATGCAACCGAAATGCGTTCAGGACAGATTTTCATGGATTTGTTTTACGCAGTGCTACTGGGCGGGCAGTGCTTGGCTTCTTTTACCCAGGTACCTTGCAAAAAAGGCTGGGGACCTGCTCTCCTTTACATCATCCCAGCAATGCCCCTTAGGACTTAGGTCGGCGGTGGCCTAAGGCTTTTCTGCTGCTCTTCCATTGTTTCTCTGCACTCTCCCGCCCGTCCAGTCGTACCGTACCTAATCTGGCCTGGGCTTGAGCGGAGCGGCCAAGAATAACTGCTGGTTACACTTTGTCTACCAACGATTCGGCTTTAATCTATCGCTAACCACCCAACCCAACCTCATCCTTCCCGCTCCTAGACAGAGACCAACACCGGTGATGCTCCACGGTCCACGCCGCCGCCAGTGGCCGACCGTCCCTCGCTCACGACTCGCGTTTCTCCTCCCCGTGCGAGTCGAGCTTGAGCCTGTCCACTTCCCCTGAGCATCTGCCCCCCCAGGCCTTTCCATCGCCCACCATGAATGGGGACCTGAGCCTTTCTCAGGCCCTAGGCGGACTGCGTATCGCCAACCCCGATGATGCCGCCGAGGCTGTTAATGCTTCCGCATCCTCTTCTGCTCTTGCTCCTGCTCCTGGGCCCGACTCTACTGCTCCCATCACCACCGTCTCCGCTTCCACATCAACTTCCGCCCTCCCCTCTACACCACAGCCGGCTACTACCACTACTACTACCACGTCCACCACGCCCTCGTCCTACGATGCTCTTCGCCTCGACCCTATAGACTCCGGCGTCGAATCTTTGCTCAACGACCCTCGACTTACTCCCTCTGCTCAGTCATCCGACCTGACCCCAGAACCCAGTCCCGCCGCAGGTCCTTCTCAGCCATTTCCTCAGCCTGAAGCATCGAGGTCTTCGGTTTACGGCACGCCCAACCTGTCCGAACCTGGATCCGCCCCCTCTTATCCCGCGAGGGTGTCTAGTCGACGAGATCCTCAGCATTTTAACAGCTCAAATCGGCCGATATCAGGCTCAGTCCCCAGCGGCAGCCCGCTACCACCCCGAAGGAGCTCAAGAGGTATGGGTGTCGGATACGCATCTGTCCCTGGGGGACCTCAACAAACCCAGCCATATGCCGGCGACGCGCCGACTCCTGCTACTAAAGAAGATTGGCAGGAACGTGGCGCTGCGGTGGGAGTCCGTCGTGAGGTCGATGCGAATGGACGTACCGTTGTCCGCCAGGTCAAGAAAGGTGTTCGAGATTTTTCCTTCGGTCGCATTCTTGGAGAGGGCTCGTACAGTACAGTATATATGGCAACTGATCGCCAGACGCTCAAGGAATATGCTGTCAAGGTACTTGAAAAGCGACATATCATCAAGGAGAAGAAGATCAAGTATGTCAACATCGAAAAGAATACGCTGAACCGACTCACTGAGCACCCTGGCATTGTCCGATTATACTATACATTCCAAGACGAGACATCCCTCTATTACGTCCTCGATCTATGCAACGGTGGAGAGCTGCTGGGCGTCCTGAAAAAGACGGGCACTTTCGATATTGAGTGTACGAGGTTTTATGGTGCACAAATCCTCGATGCTATCCATTATATGCATTCCCGGGGCGTTATTCATCGAGATCTGAAGCCTGAAAACGTTTTGCTCGATGACCAAATGCACATCAAGATCACAGATTTTGGTACTGCCAAGCTACTCAAAGATCCTCGCGATGATGGGCCAGCCGCGTCTGCTAGTGGCGTACCAGAGCCGGGGCAAGATGAGGATAGCCGTGCAGCATCATTTGTTGGTACGGCCGAATACGTAAGCCCCGAGCTTCTCACACATAAGAACGCTTGCAAGGCTAGTGACTTGTGGGCATTTGGCTGCATTGTCTACCAGCTGCTTGCTGGACGGCCCCCTTTCAAAGGAGGCAGCGAGTACCTCACTTTCCAGAAAATTGTAAATCTCGAATATGACTTTCCTCCTGGCTTTCCACCAGCAGCGCGAGACCTTGTGGAGCGTTGTTTAGTCCTCGATCCAGCCAGGCGACTCACCATTGAGCACATCAAAAATCATGAATTTTTTGATGGACATCCCTTCGGAAAAGTGCTCTGGAGGTCTAAGGCACCTCGTTTACGCCCATACATAGCTCCTCCGCAAGAACCACAGGTCATCCAGCTCAATGGCTTTTCCAATACGCCCAACTCGAGGACACCTGCGGCCCAGACAACCCCTTCCAATGGAAGTAATCGACCGTCTAGGATAATAACAGAATTACCTCCTCCGACTCAGCTTGATATCGAATGGTCCCCCGTGCTGACTAAGAACAACGAGCGCATTCTCAAGCTGGGTGATCTAATGGTAGTTTCAACACCTTTGCCTTCAAGCCCGAACGGAAAAGAACCCGGAGAAGGGCACAAGAAGCTATCTCGTTTCTTCATCGGAAGCACAACAAAGAAGCGTCAACGTCTGGTCATGATCACATCGAGTGGCCGAATTGTTCTCGCCCCGGCTGGTGGTGAAGAGAAGAGAGCAAAGCAGGAGCTGTCTCTGCTCGGCTCAGACTGTACTTGGAAAACCCAAGTTGATGCCAAGGGTCAGACGGTGTGGTGTGTAAACACGGTAAGTAAAGCACATTTTACCCTACATATTTGTCTTTTTCATGATACTGAGAACAAGAAACAGGGTGGTCACCACTACACATTCGAAGAAGCCAAGTCTTCATCTAACACTACTGAAGGCGGTTCTGCCGCCGCTGACTGGGTTGAGTGTTTGGAGCGAGCCAGAGATATGGCCCTTTCCCAGAGTATGGCTCCTTCTTACGGCGGCGATAGCGGATTTGCCGACATGTCTTCTCAAGTATCGACTCCTTCAAGTACGCCCGGAGGGCCAGGCGGTTACTCGGAGGGTTTTGGCGTGCAAGGACGGAACCATTTGAGTAAAAACCAGGCCAACACGGAGGATCCCGCACCGAAACGCAACCGTTTTAGCAAAAGACAATCAAGAAATGGGCTCGGCTCTGCATTTTGAGAAGCACAGTCGAACAACAATAGTGTACGGACAACCCGGCGTGTTATGAGCTGTGGATTGATAGAGTCAATCCTCTTGGACATTTTGCCTCTCACCGATCACATTCCGTACGTTCATGGCATTGAGAGCGCGGCGTCTTATTGCGGAGTTTTATTCATCTCAACGGAGTGGTCGATGCATTGTTTTGGGTGCATGTTTGTTTTCAGCGTTGATGGATGGGATGGGCGCAGTCGCGAGATGACTGCTGTTCGATGAACCACAAAATTCAAAGCTTCCATGCTTGAAAGGAGGCTCAATTCGATTCACCATATAGGAAGGTGCGAGTATTGGACATTT
This sequence comes from Fusarium guadeloupense, assembly GCA_021655865.1. Lineage (NCBI taxonomy): Eukaryota > Fungi > Ascomycota > Sordariomycetes > Hypocreales > Nectriaceae > Fusarium > Fusarium guadeloupense. Next base: position 39,468 of record JAJJWM010000209.1, on the reverse strand, counting down.
GGGTTGTTTTTTTCTCTCCTCGAATGTCGTGTTCGAAGACGAGAATACGGGCAGACCCGCAATGTATCGAGTGTTGAATCCAAGACACAAGGCTCAGCATCTTGGGGGATATTGAGACAGGAGGGAACAGAAGGGTGTTTGACGGATGAAGGCGAGTTCAGAGTTGGGGGAATGAATCAACTTCAGCCGTTTCTTGACTGACTACTATACCACCCTGTATGTATGGGCCTTTGTTATAAGTCAAGCCTAATAACCGACCTATGTAATGGCTATAGATGTGACTATAGTTGAAAAGATGGGGGTCGAGCACTCAATGTTAAGGGATTTGGAATTGACACAATTAAATACCTTTACAAATAAGGAGATATCAAGACTATATAGAGCTGAAGGCACATTTCGACAGCCGATGCATGAACACTAAATCCTTAAACAGCTACAACCCCTATTAGTGACAGTTACCCAAAGTCAAGATATTGTACTGTTGTATGCATTGGTGATACGGGTAGTTGATTGCGTCGCACAGGTTTGTCGGTCGTTGACACAGTCACGTGACCGCAAGGAGAGCATTGGCGCTATCGTTTTCTCGCGACGCAATACGATACGACGCGACACGATTGACCTGAAATCCAATCCCACCACCGAAGCCTACCGATTTCCCCAACACAAGAATTGCAAAATCTCGGCAAAATGCAACCTCAGTATCGCGCTTATGCGCAGCAGGTTCCGCAAAGGTCGCCTCATGCGACAAACCAGCGACGAGGTGGAATTGGTGCGTTATAACTACCTACCTTGCCTTTGCGCTACCCATCCTACCCATCTGCTAACATGGTCATTTCGCCAAGGACCCATGATGTCTTCAGGACCTCACCCTTCGGTCCCTCTGACACAGGCACAGATCGCTCAGCAACAACAAGCTCAAGCTCATGCCAGCGAGTTGGCTAAGCGACGTAGCCGCAAGCCGACCGATAAGAACATGCCTGAAGGAGTCGAGGACAGCATTATCGACGCTGACGGTGTTCAACGATACAAAGACCTGCGAGATGTTGAGCGTCGACTGGATGCTACTATCACTCGCAAACGCTTGGACATTGTCGATTACACAAGCCATAGCTCCAAGGTTGGTTCTATGCTCTACGCCGTGATGCGTCTGTTATCCGCTGACCTCATGTCTAGCGATACAAAACAATGCGAGTTTGGATCAGCAACACGGTCGAGGATCAGATTTGGCAGAGCAACGGTCTGAATGCGGATTCGTTTGACTTTACTCCGAGCATGGAGGCGTCCTACCGAGTCAAGATTGAAGGCCGCCTTCTCGACGACCCCGACGAGGAGAATGAGCAGCCCGAAAGCCAGGACGCATCAGCAACAGAGGAGAAGAGGGAACAAGACGAACCATCCCAGAAGTCCAAAGCGCAAGAGAAGCCCCGATTCTCGCACTTCTTCAAGTCCATGACTGTCGACTTTGATCGATCCCGATTTCGAAATGGCGCTGAGCAGACAGTCGAATGGAAGAAGCCCGATGCTCCGGCCCGAAACCAACCCGCTGCCAATCTCCCTGCCGCAGCTGACTTCGACGAACTCACCTTCAAGAGGAGTGGAGACGAGAACCAAAATATCACCATCAATCTGTTCCGCCAAGAAACTCCCGAGAGATACCAGCTTAGCCCTGAGCTGGCCGACGTTGTGGATATGAAGGATGCTACTCAGCAAGAGGCGGTCATGGGTCTCTGGGAGTACATCAAATTGCTTGGATTGCAGGAAGACGAAGAGAAGCGGAATTTCCGGTGCAATGAGCCTCTGAAGAAGGTTGGTTTCCATCCTACACTCTTTAAGTGATGCGGTTCTTTCTAACACTTGATTACAGGTTATAAGACAAGGCGACGTTGGACACATCCCGTTGCTTAACGATTATGTTACTCAGCACCTTCGCCCTCTTGAGCCCATCCGCCTGCCCTATACTATCCGAGTTGATCAAGATTTCCACAAAGACCCTCAACCAACGGTCTACGACATCCAAGTACCAGTGGATGACCCTCTGCGCGACTCACTGCTGCCCATGCTCAACAACCCACAGTACATCGCAATGCTCAAGGAGGTGACAGGACTGGACGATCAACTCGCTCGGGTGGTCCAAGCCATTGCTGTTTCGAAGGCCAAGCATTCCTTTTTCCAATCCCTGAGCGAAGATCCAACCAACTTTGTCAAGAACTGGCTGAGCTCGCAAAAGAGGGACCTCGAGGTGATTATGGGAGAAGCACCGAGGGGCGGTGGGGAGCACGCCTCGGGTGATGAGTGGCGCCGAGGCGGAAAAGACAGCGTCTGGGCTACCCAGAATGCTCGTGAGAGTGTCAATGTCTTGCTCTCGAAACAACGTTGAGTTCACGATCAAGCATCGCCCATGTGCTACACGGCGATAAACAACAGGACATCAGGAGTTTGAGATTTTGTGTCATGCTTGCTTGATTGACTACACAGGAGTCGAGCGGCGTTGGGAGCGTCTTTTTGTATTATAATATCATGAACCAAGATAGGCGGTACGATATGCGTATCCTGGGGCAATCAATGCCATCGTCAGGATTAGGGATAAGAACTAAAATAAAAGAGCAGATCATGCAATGCCATCATAACAGAATCGAAGGCCCCGCTCTTTGACCTCATTTGTCGCCGTCGCCTATGAGAGAGAGAACGCCGTATGAGTGCAAAAATGGTACAGTGACAAGAAATACAGCATGCGAGCAGTTACCGTTGAGGCGGCACAGGAACTGGCGGCATGTTGCGAATTTGCTTGATCAAGAATTCCCTCTCGTCAATGAACTGCTCGTCATCCGTCCGGTCCTCTAGGAAATGGGACAAAAAGGTCAAGAGCTTATCTCGGTTCATGAGTAGAATCTTCTGAACTGCGATAGACTTGTGTGGGTTGGCGACAAAGACCTTAAATACGTGGAAACCTTCGTACTGAACCATTTTCCTATCATCGCGCAGGAGATTCATACATATCTTGAGGTGCTCGCCCCGGTCAACGTAGGCAGTCATGACGCTATAATTAGAGCGGTCAAGCAAGATCTCCCCAAGGAGCTTTATGGATTGGCGCTTGGTCACGTAGCTGTTGGACTGGACCAGAATGTTGTTGTATTTGTCGAAGAAGAGTTCGAAGTTTGCGGACAAGTACCTTGGTACAAGATCTTTATGGCGTGTCAGGAGTTCCTATATGCGAAGTCAGCATGTGAGCATGGAAGATGTGATGCCGAAGCTTACTCGGAATGTGGTGAAAGCATCAGCTGCCACCTCGAAGGAGCTCTTATCAACCCAGTCGAAGAATCTCCAGAACACGCCTCTCCCGCTTTGGGGACGGTCACGGTCGATGGCATTCAACCCCTTGGAACTCGAGCCTGGCTCGTCCCCGTCATCATATAGAATAATGGCAGCCGCCGCCTCGTTCTTGAGCAATTCACGCAAGACAGAACCCGCTGGTGTGGCGCTCTCCTTATGATCATAGCCACGACACAGTTCAACCAGGACTTGAGGTCGGTTGCATACGACGTATGATAACGCAAGCGGGTCACTCTTGGGGGCGGCGGTGGCGGGGCGGAAGCGGAAGACGTAGGAGAAGATGACTTGTGTGTCTTTGCGCGACTCGAAGGGGAGGCGGAAGAGGTTGACGGCGAGAAGATGGAGGAGATCCTCGTCGATGAGACCGGTTACGAGCTGCAAGATCTGCTCTGGAGAGCTATCGGCTTCTTTGAAGATGTCTTAGTCATGTCATTCGATCAGGGGCCCGCACGAGGGGTGAAGCAGCATACCATGAGTGCCCTGAAGGATGACCTTCATCTGGCTCAATACTCGAGCAAGTTCCTCGGCCTTTACGAGTCAAGTCAGTGCCACGTATCTCGAGTCAATTTGTTACAGCGACTACTCTACCTTGGACGGACCCTGCGGCCCGTCGAGTTTCAAGACATGATCGCGGGCTTGCTTGGGGAGGTCAGCGACTGTGCGTGTCCGGGCCCTTCCAAACAAGAACGACATGGCTCGAGGTTATGCAGCGGGAGTGCGTAGCTGCTAAAGAGTGTGTAGGACGGGAGTCTTGCAGCGAAGCGAGAACGAGAACCGGTCAACGGTCGAAGTGGTTGCTTGTATGAAGTTTATTCCTGGGGAGTGAGCAACTGTCGATATTGGATTCCGACGTCAGGCTTGTTATCGATAGGTACCTTAGTGTTTGGGTTTAACAAGATGAACCAATCGAGTCGACGGAAACATGGAATGAAACGACAGAATAAAATACAGAAACAGCAATGTCTAGACTAAATCATGCCACAGTGGGTTGACAATAACCAAGCAATAAACAAGTATTCATTCGGCCGTCCCTTTGCTTTGCTTTTGGTTGTTGTTGTTTGATTCCGGCGGGCAGCAATGGCAATGGACCGGGCACGCACGCGCCACGCATTGGATGGAGGCTGACCCTGGTCGATTTAGTGTTGCAGCTGAAGCTTCAAGTGACACAATGGCTAAGCTCTCTTCAGTGTTGGTGTCATATCGAGTCTCGGGGGGTTTGCTTACACCAGTAATGATATGGGACCTGGCATCCGGCGGTAATCGTCTATAGATGATGCTTTTGCTTCGACGCAGGCTTGCTGTCGTGACTAAGCAGATTGTCAACCAAGGTAATTAATTACACAGAAGTTTGATGTTGGCACGTTATCATTCCTCTACTGCTGCAATAACTATCTTGACCTGAATAACACCCCAGAGGACAATAAACCTTAACATTACTCAGGTCTCTTACGACTCAGTCATACCGGAATTACGTGACGAACTGATATACATAGGCTAGAAGCCTTTATGACTTGATTATCGGATTATGTTGAGTTGGTTGTCTCACTTTTTAATATAGGTATATCTTTATTTTTCAACTGGCTGATAAGTAAGTATATGCCAAAATCCATGATTTCTCTATCAAGGCAATCGTCTGTCCACCGGTACTCCAATCAGTCAATTTCTGAAGTCAATATCCAGGTTGTCAAAAAGTAATTTGATGGGAGTGACAGTTTACCTAGGTTAAGGTACCTAACCTAAAGCTCCGGTCGGATCTGCCTGATAGGTACGTACCCAGACGCGGGGCAATTTCACCCCACCTCCGGTCTCCCTCCCGCTTGACTCACCCACCATCGCGAGGTGCCTTTTTCTCAAATCTGCCCCTCCATCAACGACTTGTCGCTGGCGGAATTCGCACTCAAGGCTCTCCGCGTGCTGACCTGACTGCCACGCGAGACGTATAATACGGTGAGTCACCATACGAACATATATACTACAAATTGCACGCTCCTGTCTTCAAAGACCCTTGACTGACTCCTCATAGCCAAACCGACAGTCATCATGTCTATCGACTTCCCCAAGGAAGAGGAGGCCATCATCCAAAGATGGCGCGACATTAATGCTTTCCTTCGACAGGTTTGTCTGCTTACTATACCCAAATCGCATTGCTTTGCCTGCGTTGTCATATCCCAGCATCTGCTGACTTTGAATGTCACTATAGGTAGAACTGTCTGAAGGTCGCCCGCGCTACACTTTCTACGATGGACCTCCCTTCGCGACCGGTCTGCCTCACTACGGACATCTTCTTGCCTCCACCATCAAGGATGTCATCCCCCGATACTGGTCTATGAAGGGCTATCATGTCGAGCGTCGCTTTGGTTGGGATACCCACGGCCTTCCTATTGAGCACGAGATCGACAAGAAACTAGGAATCTCTGGAAGAGCTGCCGTTATGGAACTTGGTATTGCCAAGTACAACGAGGAGTGCCGTTCTATTGTCATGCGATACGCTGGTGAATGGCGACACACCATCGAGCGGTTGGGACGTTGGATCGATTTTGACAATGATTACAAGGTAGATAGGCCCTCCACTCCATCCACGGAATCGGACTGCTAACTTCGCGTTTCAAAGACCATGGACCCCAAGTTCATGGAATCTGAGTGGTGGGTATTCAAGCAGCTGTTCGACAAGGATCAAGTCTACCAGGGCCACCGTGTTATGCCCTACTCTACTGTTCTGACCACTGCCCTGAGCAACTTTGAGGCCAACCAGAACTACCAAGATGTCACTGATCCTGCAGTTGTCGTCTCATTCCCTCTTGTCGACGACCCCGAAGTCAACCTGCTTGCTTGGACTACCACACCCTGGACACTACCCTCGCATCTTGGTCTGGCAGCTCACCCGGACTTCGAGTACGTCAAGATCTTGGACGAGAAGACCGGAAAGACCTTCATTCTCCTTGAGAAGCTACTTGGAACCTTGTACAAGGACCCCAAGAAGGCCAAATTCAAGATTCTAGAAAAGATTCTTGGAAAGGACATGCTGGGATGGAAATACACGCCACCTTTCGACTACTTTTACGAGGAATTCAAGGAGGTTGCCTTCAAGGTCTTGAACGCTACCTACGTTACCGATGACAGTGGTGTGGGTATTGTTCACCAGGCTCCCGCCTTTGGTGAGGACGATTACAACGTCGCTGTTGCCGCCGGCATCATTACCGAGAAACGACCCCCTCCTGATCCTGTCAACGACACTGGCCACTTCACCGATCGTGTTCGCGACTTCAAGGGTATGCATGTTAAGGAAGCCGATAAGCATATCATCAAGCACCTCAAGAACGCCGGCCGTATCGTAAACGAGTCTCAGCTCAAGCACTCGTACCCTATGTGCCCCCGCTCCGACACCCCTCTCATCTACAGGGCTGTTCCCTCCTGGTTCATCCGCATTCCCAACATTGTCCCCGACATGCTAAAAAACATTGAGGGCTCTCATTGGGTTCCATCCTTTGTCAAGGAGAAACGGTTCGCCAGCTGGATCGCCAACGCTCGCGATTGGAACGTTAGCCGCAATCGTTACTGGGGAACCCCTATCCCTCTGTGGGTCAGCGAGGATTTGGAAGAGAGAGTTTGCGTAGGAAGTGTTCAAGAGCTCCGTGAGCTGAGCGGTTACGAGGGTGATCTCTCTGATCTTCACCGTGATAAGGTCGATCATATCACCATCCCTAGCAAGAAGGGCAAGGGCCAGCTGAAGCGTATTGAGGAAGTCTTTGACTGCTGGTTCGAATCTGGAAGCATGCCTTATGCCAGTCAGCACTACCCCTTTGAGAACGTTGAGAAGTTCAAGCAGTCATTCCCCGGAGACTTCATTGCTGAAGGCCTAGATCAGACCCGTGGATGGTTCTACACCCTTCTGGTGTTGGGTACTCACCTGTTCGGTTGCTCGCCGTTCCAGAACTGTGTTGTTAACGGTATCGTTCTTGCAGAGGATGGCAAGAAGATGTCGAAGCGACTCAAGAACTATCCTGACCCTTCCATTGTCATGTCCAAGTATGGTTCTGATGCCCTTCGTCTGTATCTTATCAACTCCCCTGTTGTGCGAGCTGAGCCTTTGCGATTCAAGGAATCTGGCGTCAAGGAGGTCGTCCAGAAAGTTCTATTGCCGTTGTGGAACAGTTACAAGTTCTTCGAGGGTCAGGTTGCTCTGCTGAAGAAGGTGGAGAACGTAGATTTCACTTGGGATCCCAAGCTAGAGTCCAGCAATACCAACGTCATGGATCGATGGATTTTGGCAAGTTGCCAGAGTCTGCTACAGTTTGTCAACCAGGAAATGAAGGGTAAGTATTAACAGTTACACAATCAGAATGTTCTCATAAAACTAACATTTGACAGGCTACCGTCTGTACACTGTCGTGCCGCGACTTCTGGGTCTCATCGATAACACGACAAACTGGTACATTCGATTCAACCGAAAGCGACTTAAGGGTGAGAACGGTCTTGACGACACTCTGCATGCCCTGAACGCTCTCTTCGAGGTATTGTTCACCTTGTGCCGTGGACTGGCACCTTTTACACCTTTCCTCACCGACACCATCTACCTTAAGCTGCTATCTCACATCCCCAAGGAGCTTCAGGGTGCGGACCCTCGAAGTGTGCACTTCTTGCCATTCCCTGATGTTCGACAAGAGCTCTTCGATGAGGAAGTCGAACGACGTGTTGGACGCATGCAGCGTGTCATTGACCTTGCTCGTGTGTCGCGTGAGCGTCGCACCATCGGCCTTAAGCAGCCCCTCAAGACCCTGGTGGTCATCCACTCTGATCCTCAGTATCTTGAGGATGTCAAATCCCTGGAAAAGTATATCAGCGAAGAGCTAAACGTACGGGACCTGGTGCTCTCTAGCGACGAGGCAAAGTACAATGTCCAGTACAGCGTCACTGCCGACTGGCCTGTTCTTGGAAAGAAACTCAAGAAGGATATGGCACGAGTCAAGAAGGGCCTGCCTCTTCTTACCAGTGAGCAGGTGCAGGGTTACGTCCGAGACAAGCACATCTTTGTCGATGGCATTCGCTTAGAGGAGGGTGACCTTGTCGTGCGCCGAGGTGTTAAGGAGGATGAGTCCTCAAAGAACCTTGAGATCAACACTGACAGCGAAGTCCTAACCATCCTGGACACGGAGATTCACCCTGAGCTGGCAGCGGAAGGTCTTGGTCGTGAGATCATCAACCGTGTGCAGCGACTCCGAAAGAAGGCAGGACTCGTGCCGACAGACGACATCAAGATGGAGTACCGAGTCCTTGGAGATCCCGAAGAAGTAGGATTGTCGGATGCTTTCAAGTCACAGACGTCTGCGTTTGAGAAGGCCTTGCGTAGACCCCTAGAGGAGGCCGGAGCTGAGCCCCAAACCGATGGTGTTATTGCAGAGGAGGAGCAAGAAGTCCAGCAGGCCACATTCATGTTGAGATTACTAAAGCTGTAGATATATAGCCGTTAGAGGTTGTGCAGAGACCAAATAAAAAAAGAGAGATTATGCCATTGTTCAACTTTTATGCTTTCTACGTAAGTAGCTACCAAGTACCGTGACACTATGCTTTCTTTGATGCTGCCTGTGAAGAGGTTAGAATTATTTCTTAGTAGTAGATATAGTGGCACTGGAGATCTCATACTAAATAGCAATCTTTGAGCTTCATAAATTCTTTGGCACACTTATCCTTGTGCACAGCATTGTAGTCGGCAACAATACATTTGCCATAAGCGGTAGCCTGCCAGTATGTTAGCGGCAGGAGTGTGTTGAAACAGGCGTTTGAACCCATACCTCAACGGAACATTGAGAGACTGCTTTGGCAAACTTCTGAATTGGACGAACTCTTTGTTTGTTCATGGCGATCTGCTGTAGTAGATTGGGAGATGTATGAAGCGAGTCTGTTAGCCAAGGTGACTCCATAAAATGGTATACTCATACTGTGCCAAAATAGTATTGATCAACACAGTATACTATATTAGCCACATGAGGCTTGCTCTGCAGCACCAGCCACACACTTTACACGTCAAGTCTTTGTCCTGGGGACTATCGCGACCGCGCATTTCGCGTGTGTTTTCTGTTTGATCTCGCATTGCGCTTTGTTTGGATAGTAGTCCCCTCTTCGAATACGATTGTGCAAGTCTTCCGACAGCGCCGCCAGCATCATCATTGTACTGCTGTAGTTCCTCCTTTTTCGATATTACTATTTTTTGCCCCCACGCGCTACAGGCTGAACAACTTCAATATATCTTCGTCGACTCGAGACATCTTGTCGCGATCAATCATAGCAAATCTGCGCGCTTCACTGTACACCGACACCTTGACTATGGGTCAATGACGGAGGTGGGCAGCTCGCCAATAATTCTCTGCCCATGTCCTCCGACCGCTCATACCAGGGCTCAAATGCGGCTTCACCTGCAGCATCGATGTCGCCGGCTGCGCAGCGAGCAGCTTCACCGTCCGACGATGGCCGCTCAAGCAATGCGAGTCGGGCACCCTCAAGCCAGGACCCTTACTACTCCAATGAAGGTCCGTATCATTCTCGCGATGCAGCTTTGTCCTCATGTTGACCAGTTTAGACATCGCTGTATTGCACGCAGTTGTCGTTGCTGCCCAGGAGTTGCTCGACTCGGCACCTGAACCGAAACCACTCCCCGCTGCTGCACTCTTCAAGGCATACGACGCCGTACTTCCCACCTATGGCATTGATCCAGACACAGATCATCACCTATCAACCTTTGTGTTCCGAGTAGGCGGTGAGCGAGGTGATGGCTCCCTACTTGATAAGTTCCAAGCTATACTCAGTCGCATGGGGATCGTGTTGGAATTTGGTGACAATACTACCGCCTCATTACGAACTTCAGCATCTACATCTCCTGCAGTATCATCGACGAGTCGCCAAAGTCATTCGATATTACGACAGAAGAATGGTCAGCAGAATGGTCAACAGAATGGCCAACAGAATGGTCATCTCACTTCTGAAGAACTGGACGTACCCCAACCGCCATTGTTGCCGTCTTCTTCCCCACCGGAGTCACAACTTCGTCAGCAGGATGAATCGGAGTATTCCGACACTGATGAGGAGGACGGCGATTATGAAGGGATGCGCAAAGCAGTCGTAGCCTCAGCCATGAACCGCTGGCGCTCTCTGGTTGCCAACCGTCGATTACAACCTGCACAGCGAGTACCATCTTTTCCAAGCATTCCCGAGGAAGCAACAGCAGATGTCAAAAATTTTGAGCGCCAGGCTTTTCAAGATAGACCAGCAGTGATTGCTCAGCAGACCCCGACACCTCCTCAAGTTAATGGTGTTGAGTCTTACACCCCACCTTCACCAAAAGAACCAACAGACGTATACTCAAGGCCAGCTTCCGCGCACTCATTCATGCACCGCCCCCTTTCTATACTTAACAATGCTATTCGGTCAACGACTTTTCTCATACAGGGCAACGCACCGCAAGTTGACCACGACGACGTGTTCTCCCACCGGGAGGACGAAGCACCTCAAAATCAAGATGAAGAGCCCCCTAAGCAACCCGAGAAAATTGCAGAGGAACCAGAACACCATTCTCCCACCCAACCCGCTCCTGAGGTATATTCCCCGACAACAGCGGGTCGATCTAATACCATCAGTGGCAATGATGGCACAATTGTACATTATCCTATGCCTCAGGAACATACAAAAGAGACAGCACCCCAATCACAACCGATGGAAGAACGCCCTTCGACACCCGACCAGCAGATCGATTCGCAAAGGGAGCACCAACGACTGCTCAGGCGGGCCGCGAGAGCTCGTGAAATCTACCTTGCGAGTAAGGTTTTCAACCACTGGGCTGACCGCACCGCTCGTCGACTTGAACGGGATGCTGTAGCGAGGCGACATATGATACGGTTTCGCTACTTCAGGTCCTGGAGCCAAGCCCCTGCCCTACGCGAACCTACGACTGATCAAATGAGAGCGGTCGTGGTGGTAAGGAAGTGGCAACGGATTGTCGCGCAAGAAAAGAGCCTTGAAGCGACTGCACGGGCTGCAGCGAAGGGTTATGAACTGAAAAGGGTTCAGAAAATTCTTGATCGCTGGTCTTGCCATCGACTCGAGCATATCGGCCGTCAGATGACAGCTTCACGTAGCAGAACAATAGCAGTCTCGAGATGGATATCGCAGGCTTCTAATGGTGCAGCTTTGAAGCAAGCCATACGGGCCCAGGCAGAAATACGACTAGAAGTAGATGCTTTTCATACGTGGCAGAACCATACAGAAAGGCAAGCGCGGCTATCCAACACCGCAAGGCGGGTTGGAGACTTGCAGCATTCCTTCGCCCATTTGCGAGAATGGCGGGATCAGGCTGAAATCAGCCGAAGAGCAGCTGGATATCGCCAGCATATTATAATTCAGAAGGCAAACTTTGCCTTTGATCAATGGAACTTGAGGGCAAGAGCTCAGGCCTTCCAATGGAGACGAGAATATCTCCAAGTGGAACGAGTATTCGACCAATGGTTCCAGAGCGCAGAACAGAACGGAGATATGGGACGGAGAGCGGAAGGATATTATGAGGAGCAGGCAAAGGCCAAGGTCCTGGGAAGATTTCGCCGATTTCAACGAGATTCATCGCGCATGACACGGCTGGAAGATCGAGCTCGTCTCTACCTTGGAGCCACCACAATGTTGAAAGTCTTTGATCGCACGATTAAAAGTCGCAGGGATCAGGACAAGCAGCAGGTGAAAAGATATCTCAGGACCAGATACACCCAGGTCTCCTCTGCTAGGAAGAAGCGCAACTTTTTTACCGCACTCGACCGATGGAGAGCTTTGGCTGCAGAAGACCGTGTGCAACGTGACAGGGCGCAAGAGCTTCAAGCCCATCAAGAACTCAGGCAGCGTGTTGTTATCATCAACACGTGGATGGGCCAAGCGGATGCTGACCAAAGGCGCTTGCAAGAAGCTGAATTACAGCATGCGCAGGGATGGTTAGATTCGTGGAAGGACTACACTAGCAATCTTGAGCAGCAAGATGCAGAAGCCTGGCAGCTTTGGGCAGCCGACAAACAACGACAATCCGTCAAAGCCTGGTCGATTGCGTCGTTGCAACAGAGTGGACAAGCTCATACAGCACTGGAAGTCCAAAAGAAACATGAGCGCGAGAAACGCAACCGCGTTTTGCAACAGTGGAAACAGCGTGACGATAGAATGCGAACCACTGCCCCGGGTTTCCATCATCAGCCAAACTCATCTGTGCCGGCTGCGTGGCCGCGTGGAGGATGGAGAACAACTTCTGGGAGACGGTCGATGGTCAATCGCAATGAACGAGGGTTTGATTACTCTAGTACGCCCCTTGAGACACCGACTCGTTGGACCGGACAGCCATTTTCCATGTCGACTATACTACCACCAAGGTCGATGGCACCGCTTAGAGAGGCCGATGAAAATGACGGGGCATTTTCGCTTGCTGGCGATGAGGACGACCTTGAAATGCCAGGCTCGCCGTCATTGAGACCTGCTTCACGAGGACCTGCGAAGTTTTCGAATCTGCCATCGACGACTCCTGTGGCACCAGTACCCTCGCACCTAGAGCGCAATGCGCAAGAACAGTACAATGAGTTTGAAACGAACGGCACAAACCGAAATACACAATCTCGCTCACGCTTACCAAAGTTTGAATCGCCACGTTCAGCACCAGATATGCCAAGATCAATTGGGATGTCCGAGTCTGCAGGCGCTGGCCGATCTGGAATGTTGCAACGACCGCCTCCCGCAGCGAGGTCCTTTGGTTTCAGGCCATCTAATGCACGAACAATAGGACTTCAATCAACTTCGCCAGAGCCAAATCCCCAAGCAGTAGCAAGCAAATCTTTTGGCGCGAGGCCATCTGGCTCACGATTCGTCCCTCTGCGACAAACTAGTAAATTTACGCCAGCAGCAAGATCTGTGCGTATCCAATCCCCGAGAACATTCTCGGATACACCACAAACTCGGGCACCAGAAGCACCGAGGAGCGAGCAACAGCGTGGTCGCACGAATACAGGTAGATAGTTTTGCTCATATGGGTGGTTGTTAGTATATATTCAGGAAAGAAGTGCGTTTCAGGGTGCGTTGCTCAGTTGAAGGATTTGAAAGAGTAGGATTGACTGAAGGATCTGGATTTGTTTCTCGGATGTTGGATGAATGGTTTGATACAAGGATACCCTTTTCTGTTAGTACTATACGCGAATGCATAGCGGCACTAAGTCGATGGCGTTGGATAGGTAGAATTTCAAGACATTCTCTGACCATGAATCTTGATCCTATGAGCCCACAAAAGAGCACTGATAAGTAGTAGTAAGAACAACATATTATAATGCCATGAATAGTGTATCAGCGTGGTACATTTCAATGCGATGGTTAATGTTCCTTTTGGACTAGATTATGAGAATTAGAACTGAGTATCATAGTCTACATATCACTGTATTCGGCATTCGTGAAAACATGTACACGATTGATGTGTCGCATTCTGAGACTTTTGAGGGTGACATCTATCGTCATGAGCCTGGGTGTGGGGTCTAACGTTAGCCTACAATGGGCGGTTTGGGGGGTCACGTCACTGGATCTAATCACGCTGGGTTGTACTCCGTAGTCCCGTTTATATTGCATTGGCTCTGGTGATCCTAAGCTGCACCCAAGCTATCAAGCCCCCGACATCCTTTTTGCTTGCGCTCAAGTATAGTGCCTTTATATTCGCCTAGACATGCGCGCAAACTGTACCCCTTAATAGCATGAAGGCCGTCTTGCCGGGCAACCCGCGCTCGAGGCTCCAAGGGCTGGCCTCGGGTTACTGGGACTCCCGACACATCAACGTAAGTACTTGGCCCTGCTACTGGGCTCCGGATACAGCTGATGAGAGCATGGTACGTAGGCATACATCACAGGCGGCGCTTTTGCGATCCTTGAAGGGTCCCAGGGGATCCTACAAACAGTCTACGATGAGGGCGGACAACCACTAGAGGCCATCGCATTCGACGAAGCTACAGGCAAAATCGCTACGTGTACATTGACTCAAGTTCGCGTGTATAAACCATTCGGATCGCGCGAGGACGCCTTGAAGGTTCCAATTCCCGATTTCAATACCTATAACATGAACAGATGAGCTCACAGCTTTGTTAGTGGGCACTCGAATCGACCTTCGATATCCCCCATCCGAACCCCGACGACGCGCCGTGTACATTATCATGGGGTAGCTCTGAGGAGCTTCTCGTGGCTACTGGCTACCTCTCGCTTTTCGATACCAAGTCCGAACCCAAGTGTCTCTGGCAAAAAGAGCTACCGAGCCCTGTTAAATATGCTATACTATCATATGACTCGAGATACATCGCCTCGACCGGCTATCATGATCACTTGGTCAAAGTCTGGCGCAGACTTAACTTTGGCGCCGACGAAGTCCGGTTCGACCTTACATATCTTCGACACCCAAATATTATAACATCTGTGAGGTGGCGTAGACCATTCCACGTGGAGCAGGTCTCCGACAATGTTCTATATACCATATGCCTCGATAAATGTATCCGAGTATGGACGCCGACCGATACACCTGACGGGAAGCATTGGCAACTCTGGGGTCAAGTCGACCTTTGTGCGCCGTCACGAGAGAACCCAGATCCTTTAGATATGCGCTTCGCCTTGATTCTTGACGGACGTGACTTTACTGCCTCTGTCGAGCAAGCAGTGCAAGCACGAATGTCCGACGACTCCAACACAGACGATCCTGTTGCTCTTGATCATTTGGTCGCAATCGCGAACAAGAACCCCGAGATCTGCATAGCTTTCGACGGCAGGGGGATCATGTCAGCCTGGGCACTTGAGAACGTCGGTAGCAGTACAGCCAGTGCCCCAACCTTGTTCAAGGTAGCTCAAGTCGAGGATTCTCATTTTGAGCTTTTTGGTAACTTTCTGCCGATCCAAGATACACCTCACACTGAAATACAGACATATTGCGACAAGAAGAGTGGTAAGGTTCACTTCTTGTTGCATGCTTTTGATGGAAGAATAGGCGTTTTCACCGGGAGCGTCGCGGATTTGTTTGATCCTACAACCAACGACCGGCGCCTCTCACTACGAACCATCTGGTCTGGACATTCGTCCTCCATTACAAAGATTGTACGTAACTTTAGCGGGCGAGCTGTAGTCTCACGGACACGAGATGGCGAGAGTATAGTATGGAAACACCGCCTGAGTCCACGAGACAACTCGGGCCTCAATCTGACACGCGCGGCCGTCATTCCGGAGAACGGCCACATACATCGGATCTGTGTATTAAGAAAGGGGCGTTTCGTTGTATTCCTTCGCCATGAGACTATTTCACTCTGGGATTGTCGGTCCAGTCAAGCTACAGCCCTCACTCAGTGTGACTACAAAGTATCAGGGAAACCCCTCTGCCTCATCATTCTGCCGCGGTTAGATGTCAAAAACTATACTGTCGCACACATCGCAACGATAACATCAGAGCGGCAGGGTATCGTCTGGGAGGTTAAGCTGCCTCGGTACTTTGACGACCCAAAAACAATGGTTGGAACCAGTATTGAGGAATTATGTCGCTTTGAGCTGAAAGACGTGGAAAATCTGACCTACGTTCTTCCAGTTGACCCTGCCGGCTCGCAACCTATTGTATCAGGTTTCCTTGATATCTTCGCCCACGATGTTGCCATCTCCTATACTAAAACGGGCCGTGTTGATTTCTGGACTGCTCGAGTTGACCCTGAACAGCATAGTGTTGGATGGCTTTCTACTTGTACCACCGAGACAGGGATCTCCGAGCCAGCGCTGGTCAGTGGAAGTACTCTCAAGAAGGCTGCTCTCGTGAACTCGACACGATCTCAGCTCACAATTTGGGATATCGGGGGTGCTCGCCTAGAATATGAGAACAACTTTCAAGAGCACCAGGTGATCCAAGATCTGGATTGGACATCAACACCGGACGCTCAGTCTATCCTAGCAGTTGGGTTCCCCTATCGAGTCATCCTTCTTTCTCAGATGCGATTCGATTACCTCAACAAGGGTCCGGCTTGGGCTCAAGTTCGTGAGATCAGCATTAGAGAACTTACGCCCCATCCGATTGGAGATTCGACTTGGCTGGGAGATGGCCATCTGGTCATTGGCGCTGGTAACCAGATGTTTGTTCAAGACCGACACGTTGGGGTCTCTGAGTCGATGAAAACAGATTTACGTCTTCCTTCGCGCAAAGATGGTACTTTGGACTTGTTCCAAGTTGTCCAGAGACTCAACGGTCCTCTACCAGTCTTTCATCCTCAGTTCCTAATCCAAAGCATTCTATCCGGAAAAGGTGCGCTTGTTCGACGCATTCTCGTGGCTTTGCACAAGACGTTGAAATATTACATTGACGGCGAGAGCCTTGATGATTATTTGGGAATGGACTTGAGCGAATTCTATGTGCCCGAGGTGAGTGATTGCCAAAGCCTAATGTGGCAGAACATGCTAACATGTCTCTTTAGCAAAGCCACACTTTAGCTGTTGACAAATCTCCAGGTGCCTACTTGAACGGAAACCATCCTGACAATGCCGAGGACGAAGATGTTTTCACTGAGCAGACTGCAGTTTTGATCAATGAGAAGCTAGTAAAGGTCAATATCCCACAACTCTCGGGCCATGAACAGATTCAACTGGCCGACATCATCGAATGTGTTGCTCTTGTCGAGCGGCATCGTCGGTCAATGGACGAGAATGGCGCTCGATTCATGCTCTTGTTCCGTCAACATGCACTTCGCAAAGGACGGACCAACGAGATGCATCTCTCTTGGCGTGAGATCAATTGGGCTTTTCACTCTAACAGCCAGGACATCCTGGTTGACTTCGTATCGCGTCAAAACCATGGCAGTATGCTTTGGCAGCATGCTCGTGAAAGCGGCCTGTTTATGTGGCTATCTGACCCAATCGCATTGGTAACTTGAATTCTTCACTTTCAAGGTACCGTGACTAACATCCTGCAGAAAGCTCAGTTCGAAATAATAGCACGAAACGAGTACACAAAGAACGAAGTCAAGAACCCGGTTGACTGCAGTCTATATTATCTCGCCCTCCGCAAGAAGACCGTACTTCAAGGCCTGTGGAGGATGGCGAACTGGAACAAGGAACAAGCCGCTACCCAACGTTTATTGGCAAACAACTTTGATGACCCCAAGTGGAGGTCGGCGGCTCTCAAGAATGCGTATGCCTTGCTAAGTAGGCGACGATTTGGTAAGTCACTATCAGAATACTGGGTTTTGCAAAGACTGACTATAGACAGAGTATGCTGCTGCATTCTTTCTTCTCGCTGATCACCTTCACGATGCCGTTCAAGTATGCCTAAACCAACTTAAAGACATGCAACTGGCTATTACTATAGCTCGAGTCTACGAAGGTGACGACGGGCCTGTCCTGCGTCGACTTCTTCAAGACACAGTCCTTCCACTCGCAGCTCAAGAAGGTAACCGCTGGCTGGCTGCTTGGGCATTCTGGATGCTTGGCCGCAAGGACGTGGCTGTGCGAGCACTTATTGTACGTTGCATTCCATGGCATAATGATGCCTCATCGCTGACACCGCTGGTAGACACCTGTCTACACTCTTCTAGAGACGCCCTGTTCGCCCGACATCAAATCTCGGATGTTTTTGACCGACGACCCTGCTTTGGTTGTGCTTTACTCACATTTGCGTCACCAGACACTACAAACCTTGAGGGGAGCGTCCAAGATCACCCCGAAAGTCGAGTGGGAGTTTGTGCTACACAGCGCAAAACTGTACGACCGCATGGGTTGTGATCTTCTGGGACTGGATATAGGTACGCGTGGGACAGTCAGTGGATTGCCGAGACCAAGTACGCTGACCATGAAACAGTACGCAACTGGGAGTTTCAGCAGTCGCCGGGAGCAACTGGCCTGGGAGGAGAGGTCAATCCTCTCAAATTGCTCCGCCGAAGGAGCTCGCTGGTTGTTGCAGACTTGCCATCGCCTACTCTTCATTTCGAGCCACATCGCGAGAATAAGAAGACGGTTAAGCCGCCTCCCACAACATTCGAGGAGCCGGATGCTGGTTCTCTTCTTGATAGCTTCGGATTTTAATGTGGAATACATGGGGAGGATGTAACAATAGGGTGTAATGAGAGCGTGCTGGTCGACTTGATTGCAACTCTCGGAGTTGAGACTCGGCAAACATTGTTGAAGTAGTTAGTTAAATTTTGTGGGTACAACTACGGGAGGGCTTAATAAGCGAGGAACTCTGAAAGTTTCAAGGGTAACTTGGCTCTTAAACGAATGGGATGTATAAGTCAAAAGATGGTAATTCTTGTTGCTGAATCTACCAACCTAGTAGTACCTAGCAGCTACCTGGTAGTAATTTATTCTGCGCTGGGTCTTAGTCATGGCGGAATCCCTCCCCGGAATATCGGAATGTGGGGTGCTGTAATCGATAAGACATATTCCCAACAACGTCACGCCTTATTAATCTACCATCTACAATACGCGTCTCCTCAACATCGTCATCATCACTCATAGCAAAAGATGGCGACGCATGTGATTCACGGGCGCAGTTTCACCCTGCGAGGCGTCTTGGTCGGTCTCGCTGTTGGTACCATCATTTGCTTCTCCAACATGTACTTCGGCTTGCAGACAGGATGGGTGTCTATCATGTCAATGCCCGCGACTCTCATGGGCTTTGGCATCTTCAAGCTGCTTGCTCCTCACCTGAGATTTCCATTCTCGCCCGTTGAGAACGTCTTGCTTCAGAGTGTTGCTTGTGGCATGGCTATCATGCCTCTTGGATGCGGTTTCGTTGGCGTTGTAGGTTATAGAATCGAATCTCGGTTTATATCAAGGGATACTTTCTAATTAGACCGACAGATTCCAGCGTTGAACTATCTCCTGGCTCAAGATGAGCAGGGTCCGATTAACTTGAGTACCTGGCAACTTATAGTTTGGTCTCTGGGACTTTGCTACTTTGGTGTTGTCTTTGCCGTTCCTCTGTCAGCCATCATGCCTCTAGAATATTCCTGATGCGATCTCTTACTGATACTATCTAGACGTAAGCAAGTCATTATCCGAGAACGACTTAAGTTCCCCAGTGGATTCAGTACAGCCGTACTTATCTCGGTCCTTCACGGTCAAGGCCACCAGTCAACAAAAGATGAACTCGACGCCGCTGCCAAAGGCAGCTTTGCAAGTCTTGTACCTCGTCAAGAGCCGCACCAGCCAGACGCCATTGGTCCAGCTGCTACAGACCAAGAGCATCAGCAAAGCGTTGACGAAGATATGTCCGACAAGGGAGATTGGGCTGCCAACATCAAACTGTTGCTGCTGTGTTTTGGCGGCTCTGGGCTTTACACACTGGCTACTTATTTCTTCCCCATCTTGCGCAACTTGCCCGTCTTTGGCTCTGCCGCAGCTCACACATGGCTATGGACTTTCAACCCTAGCTTTGCCTACATTGGACAGGGAATTATAATGGGCACAGAAACAACGCTGCACATGTTGCTTGGCGCCGTTGTAGGATGGGGAGTTCTCAGTCCTCTAGCCAAGTCCCGTGGCTGGGCGCCTGGAGATGTCGACGACTGGGAACATGGCAGCAAGGGATGGATTGTCTGGATCTCTCTGGCTATCATGTTGGCTGATGCAATCGTCAGCCTTGCCTACGTTGGTCTTCGTGGAATCTTTACCAGCCACAAGGCTGCCGGCATCATCTCCTCATTACAACATCGGGTGCAAGAACATGGCGTTTCTGGCTTGTGGAAACCCCTTAGCCACGACTACTCTCCCCTTCGTAATGATGAGGATGCTGAACCCGATTCACAATGCAATGAAGTCGATGAACAGGCACAGCTTGAAGAAGACGAGGAGGAAGATGCCCCTCTACACCAGCGCATCGGCGGTCGCATGGTGTCTGTTGGGCTTCTCACCTCGGTTGCTCTCTGCGTACTTACCATACATATAGTTTTTGGTAACCTTGTACCGCTCTATGCTACTGTCATTGCCGTTCTTATGGCTCTGGTGCTCAGTATCATGGGTGTTAGAGCACTGGGAGAAACTGACCTGAACCCTGTATCTGGCATCAGCAAACTTGCGCAGTTGTTCTTCGCCCTTATTATTCCACAGTCTCACAAATCCAGCGTACTCATCAACTTGATTGCTGGTGCAGTGGTGCGTATTCAACAGCCCCCTCCGGAAGTCATCTCGCTGACTCGATACAGTCCGAAGCCGGTGCTTTACAAGCTGGTGATCTCATGCAGGACCTTAAAACTGGCCACCTACTGGGGGCTGCTCCAAAGGCTCAGTTCTGGGGCCAAGTCATTGGAGCCACCGTGGGTGCTGTTCTAAGTGCCTTTATTTATCGCGTTTACACAAGGTAAGTCTCATCAATAGTCTCATTCATGCAAATAATGCCATCAAGATTCTGACAAATCACGCAGCGTCTATACAATTCCTGGCGATCTCTTTCAAGTACCGACTGCCTATGTCTGGATCTTCACTGCAAGGCTTGTCACAGGTTCCGGGCTGCCATATCGAGCAAAAGAGTGGGCAATCGGAGCTGCCGTTCTGTTCGGATGTGCAACTATCATCAGAACACTTGTAATCGGGAAGCGATGGCGACCTTTGATTCCAGGCGGCATTGCCGTGGCCGTCGGTGAGTTCAATTATTGAAGAAGGCGAGGAAGATTACTGCTGACATAAAACAAGGCATGTATAACGTCCCATCATTCACGCTGGCTCGAACTGTTGGCGGCTTGTTTGCATGGTATTGGATCAATGTGGCGCGACGGACGCAAACACCTCTTATTATACTGGCTTCGGTACGTATTTGCTTCAATAATGCCTTGACGCCATCCTGACTTTCGACAGGGCTTCATTCTTGGCGAAGGGTTTTTGAGTATTGTGAACCTTTTGCTGCAGGGTCTAAATGTACCTCATCTGTGATTACAACGTTGATCACGATGATATCAGTGTAAGTTCCCGCCCCAAGGCTCCTAGTGTGCGCGCCTGAGCTGATCAACATGAATCTACTTCAGTTGCCACGAGTGCTGCCTGGATCCGCCCTCAGAATCCGTCCAAGATGTCTTTAGGACCAACGCTCGAGCATTGTCCTCGGCTGCTGTAAATGTGATCTCTCCAGAAAGGCTGCTTGGTGACTTTGTGGATGGGTTGGCCTCTGGAGGAGC
Organism: Fusarium guadeloupense; assembly: GCA_021655865.1. Classification (NCBI taxonomy): domain Eukaryota; kingdom Fungi; phylum Ascomycota; class Sordariomycetes; order Hypocreales; family Nectriaceae; genus Fusarium; species Fusarium guadeloupense. The sequence goes on along the minus strand of JAJJWM010000209.1, from coordinate 17,974 downwards.
GATGAGAAGACCTTGCTTCCAATGGGTGACGGTGCCGGAGGGCCCGGTAGTGAAAGCAACACCACCCTGACTTTTCTTATCCCACGTCTCTGGTGTTGTTTCAGCAGGAGGAACTGGGTCACTTCGGGCTGTGGTGAAGAAGTTGTCGAACCAGATCAGGAAGCCGTCGACGTTCTCGACTTCACGGGTGAGATTCGAAGACCATTTGGCAGTAAACTGGAGATCTTCCGTCTTGACGGTATGGAGATCAAGCACTTTGAAGGGGTAAGGCTTGCCACAGACGGAGCTCTGTGGCATAGCCTCAACTCTGGCCTCTTCATAGATACCCTCCTGCATAGTTTTCATGTCAAAGCCATAGACATCCCTCCAGAATGAGATATGGTCCGAGACGTACTCTGGGTCTGCGACCGGGGCAATCCAGATAGTGGCGGAACTGGGCGCGAGGATACCGTCGGGCTTGAGATACTTGTCTCTGGCATACAGGACGCTTGGAAGCATAGCCTCGTATAGAAGACAATAGCCCATCCACTCACTGACAATGATATCAACCTGGTCTACAGGTAGCTTGACATCTTCAATGGCGCCTTTGAGGGTTGTAATGACATCGGCCAAGCCGTTGTGGAAGATGTTTTCCCTGGCCTTGACGATGATGTCCGACTTGTCGACAGCAATGACTTGTTTGGCGCCGGCCTTTGCAGCAAACATGCTGAGAATTCCTGATGCCATGCTATTAGTGACTGCAACGTAAACAAATTGTGAGATTGAGCATACCTGTGCCACATCCAATGTCCAAAACAACCTTGTCTTTAAAGATGTGCTTGTTGTTGTAGATAAAGTCACGGTAGGCGTCAGTCCGCACCGCATCCTTCAACATGGTCTCGTGAATTTCTGGCCATGGTCAGGATAGTGTTTGATGTCGAGGGGAGAAGCAGATTACCGTGGGCAGCATATGATTCGAAATAGTAAGCAGAGTCGTCCTTTTTCTCCGCAGGAACTGCTTCAGTGTCATCACCCCATCGCTTATCAAGAGTCTGTTGAACCGTCAAACGGTAATTGGCAAACTGGTTCTTGATTCTCTCGAGCTCCTCCTCTAGCTCCCTGTTACGTGCTGCCAAGTTTTGGTCGCTAGATCCATTGGCCTCATCGTTGGTAATAGTCTCAAGAACTTCATCAAGAGAAAAGATGAGAGCATCGTTCTCTAGAACTGGTCGAAGGTATTTCTCGTCCTCAAGGTCCTTGGCAGTGATATCCTTTGGGAGGGGCGACCCATTCTTCACATGGTCACGAACAAAGTTGACGAGCTTGACGGCTCCGTGAAAGTCAAGCTGAAGCTTTTGCACATATTCTGCAAAGTTGAATCCATGATTCTTATTGCTATCCTCAAGCATAGCAGCGACAGTGGGGAATGTCTGAGTGCCGAAGAAAGATGTGATAGGGATCGACTCCTCATCAGACTCGAGGTCGAGCCACTCGCCCTCATCAGAAGCGGATTCGTGAACAGACATTTTCAATGAAAACGACGAAAACCGAGAAAAAAAAAGAGAAAAAGAAAATTGAAAGAAGCAAAATTGACAGAGCAGCTTGAGCGGCCGGTAATGTTAGACTTGAGTTGCCTGAAGAAAGTATTTTGTGGGATCACGGTATTCGAACGAGGCTATGCCCTGTTGGGAATTTTTTTTCTGGGCAGCGAGATGCAATCCGGCGAGGCGTTTGCTTTCAATATGTCTGTAAGGGGTATATCGCACACCCAAGGTACCTAGGTAGGTTGGTGATCAAGACTTTGTCACCTTTTATTTTATTCTTTTAAGCTTTTGGCTTCTTTTCTGTCTCATCTTTCTCATCATCGTCGTCGTCTTCGTCTTCGTCTTCGTCATCATCTTCATCTTCGTCCTCGTCGTCTTCGCCATCCGATACAGTTTCGCCGAGTTCAACTAGCCGAGACTGTGAAATTGTCAATATTTATGCCTTGGATCTTTCATTTAGTCCACTCACCTTGTATTTGGTAACTTTCTCTTCAAGATCACCAAACACCATCAGAAGATCGTCGAGTTCAGACTGTGTTGTTTCTCGGGCTTCCTTTGACTCCAACAACTGCTTCTCCGATGCATCTCGGGCCTTGTTTGCTGCCGCCAGCTCCGATCCCATCTGCCAGATAATGTGAGCTGCTTGTATATGACTGAACTGAGAGCCACTTACCTTATCAAGTTTGGCTTGCAAAGCCTTGGTTTCAGCATCTCCCCCACTTAATCGCTTCTCAAGGCCCTGGCATTTCTCTTCTGCTTCGCGAGTCTTTGATCTTTGCTGCTCTAATTCGGATTTGCTCTGTTTCTCGAGTGCTTGATATTCGGCATCCTTCGTCTCGCGAAGACCCTCCAACTCTAGCTCATGGTCTTCGTTTTGTTTGTCTGTTTTAGCCTTGAACTGTGCCTTAAGATCTTCTAGTTCCTTGTCTTTATCCTCAAGGAGACGTGCCATTTGAAGCTCGTATTTTTCCCTCTGCTTGTCAATATCGCTTTTGTGTTGTGTTTGGAGTCCGTTATATTCCTTTTGTGCCTGTACAAATCAAGTCAGTAACTGGTTCGCACTGCCTCTATTTCGTCTTCTTCCAGGTTAATGTTACTCGCCTTCATGAGATCTACCTCGAGGCGGCTGATTGTTGCCTTGAGATCTGCAATCTCGGCATCTGTCCGGCGCTTGATCTTCTCCGCTTCAGCCTGCGTCGCTTTGCGAAACTGCTCGAGCTGCTTCTGATGTTCACTCTGCTGTGCTGTTGACTGTGACCGCAAGTGGGCAACTTCTTTCTGATGTTCATTCTCCTTAGTTGAATATTGAGACTGTAATTGAGCAATTTGCTTTCGCTGATCGTTTTCCTTGGTCGACATTTGACTCTGAAGTTTTCTGCGACGGTGTTAGTCAAATCGACGGAAAATGGTCGAGACACATACCGTAGTTCCTCACTGTGATTTTTCTGTAAGCCCTCATTGATGGCCTTGACTCGTTGCAGCTCGAGCGCAGCGATTTCTTTCGAACGTCGATGATCAGCCTGTTCTTGACCAAGCTGTCCCTGGAGCGCAGCCAGGGCTGCTTGCAGTTCGTTCACAGTGTTTTGCTTTTCCTCGACCTGACTTCTGAGCGAATCTACAAGCTCCCTAGAGACACCCTTCTGAACCCCGTTTGTGACAACGGATATTTCCATTCCTGGATCTCTGTCGATAGCACGTGCTATCCGGCTGTAGTTATCCTTGAAGAACTCGACAAATATCCTATCGAAGAAAACATCTGGTAGTCGGCCGGGGGACGAGGCATCGAGCTTTTGGGGCAAGACCTCGAAATCGCGTAGAAGTGGGTGGCCACGAAGCGTTGAAAGTCGATCTAAATAGATATCTCGATCGATTCGAGAGGTCAATATGGATAGCAGAGTTGCCCTTGGAATAGGCGAATCCTTGGTCGAGAATTCATAAGCGACTCCTAACAGCATGGTACACAATCCTTGAACAAGCTCACCACCGCCTAGAGCAGGGGGTTGCGCGACAGCTTGAATCAAGCTCTGGACGTTGCTCCCTTCAGCGAGGAAGTCGTCTACCGCATCGAGGTCCTCGAAAAGCCAGCCGAGTAGTAGCATAAGATATCCAATCAAGACCCGCGCATCATCGTCTCGGCGAAGCCCCGACGTGACGTGAGCTGAGAGGGTTTGAATGGCCGTCACAACCTCTTCTCCATCCTCAGAGTCACCTTCGGTGAGGCTCATAGCCTTTGCCTTGGCTTCTGGGTTTTCGTACAATAAGTGAAAAGTAATAACAGCAGCGAACCATTGTCGGTAAGGGTCAGATGCTTCAGTCGAGGGCTGTAGGAGAACCGTCAAAACGTTGGAGGACTCATCAGCCCCAGCCTGATGTCCTTCAATGGCTCTGCTTAGGAAATGCAACCTGACTGCGGGATGGTTTGCGAAATATGCTTGCAAGCACTCGGACGCCGCAAAACGCACATCGAATTCTTGGAGATCTTGTAAACATAACGTCAGATCTAGCAGCCCGTCAATAACAAAGACCTTGCCCCGTTGGTTCACCTGCCCATTTGTAGCAGCCCCTGCCAAAGGAGACAGAACCATCATTTGAGCGAAGTTCTCTTGGAGAGGCGCATTTTGACGTATTACATCCCCGCAGGTAATTAGAGCCTATAAATATGTCAGTCCTGTAATCTTTCGCCAACAGTTCACATAATGCACCTCGGCCCTAATTTGTGTCTGCGCTTCATGGCTAAAGGCCAACTGGAGTACATGATAAGCAAGACCGTGCTTCCAGATTGCAGTCTGATTTAATGATGTCCCTGCTGATCCACGAACAACAAATAATCGAATGACAGCAAGGAAAGCATAAACGTTACGATTCCGCTGCGCCTGTGCCCATGAAGCAATTTCGGACCCATCAGCTTGAGGCTTGAGGACCTGACCTAACAGGTCCGCGAGGCGGTTTATACAACCTGATTCTCGAAACAGCGATTGATTCGAAGTATTCGATCGAAGGAGGTTCGCCAACAGAATCAGACAATCCTCGACAGTGCGTCCACCCTCAACCAGCGCTCCGTCTGCTTCGATGATGGCGAATAGTCTCTCAAAAGCGTTCTCGAAAGCCACCAACTTCTGTATTTCGACCGATGTAGGTGTGAGGAATGTCAGGAGAGTGATAGCTTCATTACGTATAGCATCTCGCTGGTCATCGAGCACGGAGACAAGTCGTGGTATGCCCAGAGGGGCGGTGAATATACATTCTTCGGTGCGTTCGGTGCGTGCTGATAGAATAGCGGCGAGTAATTGAAGGGAGTACAGGCGAGAGTAGAAGTCGTTCGTATCGAGGAAGTCGAGGAGCAACGTGATGTTTTCTTGGCGTTGAGTGAATTCATCGGCCAGCCAGAGAGCGATCTCTTCTGAAGCTTCAGGGCTGTTTTCATTGGGATTGAAGAGCATCAACAACGTCTCAAGCACCACCTTGACTGTGTCCACATCTTCACCGTCTTTGCTTAGACTTCCTATAAGACTTCGCAGAGCACCTGAAGCTACAGATGCTGGATAGTCTTTAGCAAAGCTCCGAAGACCCAGGATAGCTGCCCTCCGATCTTCCAATAAAGTTGCTGAGCTGAGGCGGCCGCTCAGAACGTCGATGGTCTCGCCAACTGACTGTTTTGCTGGGGCGCTGGCAATGGAGAACATGTTTGTGGCGCCTCAATGCCATGTGGCTCAGGAGAATCCGGGAATTTGCATGGAGCCACCTTGGGCGATTGTCAAGGTCGTCTTCCTGGAAAGGCGAAGATCACAAAGGAAGCTATCCTAATTTGTCGACCTCTTCAATTCTGGACAGCATGTCAGGAGAAAGTACGAATGAGCATCTCACCCCCATAGTTACATAATGCCCGACCAGGACAATAACCTTCCTATGTTCATATGTACTGAGGTAGCTCGGTACTTCAGGTACCTACTGCCTACCTATGTAGGTAGGTAACCGCCCTGGGCTTAGCGCTAAAGCGCGCGTATATCAGGCATTTCCAAAGCCACCAGCCCCACTTGAATGCAGAAGGTTGTGGCTCAGTTCTCCGAAGAGCTAACAATCAAAGAATCATTTCGCGACACCCCGGCCCTCTGTCTTTCGCATCTCCCATCATTTTTCCCTACACGATCCCTTCGTGAAAGCTCGTCACTCACTGGATCGCGTTGTCGCTGAGTTTTGATCATCAATGCGACACGCTCAGGGATAAACGCTTTTATTCTCTTTCACCCCCAGGACCTGCGACAAGATCTGCTTGACCATCTTTCGCGCGAGTAGTTCACAATCAAACTTTGATCAATCCACCTCCGCAGAACCGACAAAATGGGTATCCCAGCTGCTTTCCGATGGCTTTCGTCTCGGTATCCCAAGATCATCTCACCAGTAATCGAGGATCAGCCTCTGACTATGGAAGATGGCTCTACGATACCCGTCGACACAACTCGGCCGAACCCGAATGGTGAAGAATTCGATAATCTTTACCTCGATATGAATGGCATTGTTCATCCTTGCTCTCATCCTGAAGATCGACCAGCTCCCAAAGACGAGGAGGAGATGATGATGGAGGTTTTCAGATACACCGATCGTGTTGTTAATATGGTGCGACCTCGAAAGATTCTCATGATCGCAGTTGGTACGTCGTTGTCCTTTGTGTTCCGTCCCATCTCATTCTCTTTTCCAAAGAAGACGTACTCATTAATACTAACACGCTGTTATAGATGGTGTTGCGCCTCGAGCCAAGATGAACCAGCAACGATCAAGACGATTTCGTTCCGCACAGGAAGCCCATGAGAAAGAGCAAGACAAACAAGAACTGATCAAGTTGTTGAAACAACAGAATGGAGGCGAACTATCGACCGAAAGCCTGGCAACCGTTACAAAGAAGGCCTTTGACTCAAACTCGATCACACCTGGAACTCCTTTCATGGACATCCTAGCTCTCAGTCTGAGATACTGGTGTCAATACAAGCTTAACACGGATCCTGGTTGGGCTAAACTCAAAGTCATCATCTCCGATGCTACTGTCCCTGGAGAGGGAGAGCACAAGATCATGAATTTTGTTCGGTCGCAACGCGCATCGCCCGATCATGATCCCAACACTCGCCATGTCATTTATGGTCTCGATGCTGATCTCATCATGTTGGGCCTAGCAACACACGAACCTCATTTCCGAGTACTTCGCGAGGATGTTTTCTTTCAGGAACAGAAAGTACGTCTTTGTAAGCTTTGCGGACAGAAAGGACATGACGCTCAGAATTGCCGTGGAGAAGAGAAGAAGAAAGACGGCGAACATGACGAAAAGGACAAGGGTGTTGGTTTAAAACCCTTCATCTGGCTTCACGTTGCTGTCCTGCGAGAGTACCTGGAGGTTGAGCTCGGTGTACCGAACCTGCCTTTCCGCTTTGATCTGGAACGCGCTGTTGATGACTGGATCTTTATGTGTTGCTTTGTAGGCAACGATTTCCTACCCCATCTCCCGGCTCTGGAAATTCGAGAGCACGGTATTGATACTCTTACAAAGATTTGGAAAGACAATCTACCAGTCATGGGCGGCTACGTCACCAAGGATGGTCATATTGATCTCGAAAGAGCACAGATCATTCTGAACGGCTTGGCGCAGCAAGAAGATGGCATTTTCAAGCGACGAAAAGAACAGGAAGATCGACGTGAGGCCAATGCTAAGCGGAGGAAGCTCCAGAATGAAGGCAATGGTCGGGGCGGACGTCAAGGCGGACCTGCTCACCCCAAAAAGATCAACGGTTTCGAAAATCCTGCAAATGGCTTGCCTCTGCAACCCATTGGATCCTATCCTTCCCAGCACGAAAAGGTCCTGACACACGATATGGTTGTGAACCGCAGCACTGCGCCGGATGCAAATGTCGCCAACAAGAGTGCTGCCAGCGTGCTCAAAGCTCAACTACAGTCGCAGAAGTCGCTTTCGAATTCAACGCCAGCGGACTCTAACCAGGGATCCCCTTCCGCCCTCGGAAAACGCAAAGCGTCAGCTATCGAAGAGGGGCCCGGTTCAGCTCCTGACACATCCAATGCTACCACCCCGACAGCGCCAACCGAAGAGGGTCCAGTCGATGACGTCCGCCTTTGGGAGGACGGCTATGCTGATCGATATTATGAGAAGAAATTCCATAAAGACCCCAAGGACCTTGAGTTCCGACATCAAGTTGCGCGTGCGTACGTGGAGGGACTTGCCTGGGTTTTGTTGTACTATTTTCAAGGGTGCCCATCCTGGGAGTGGTACTATCCCTATCACTATGCGCCCTTTGCGGCCGATTTCAAAGACATTGCGAAAATGAGCATTTCCTTTGAAAAGGGCAGAATATCCAAACCATTCGAACAGCTGATGAGCGTCTTGCCAGCCGCATCTCGCCATGCTATACCGGAGGTATTTCACGATCTCATGCTCAACCCAGACAGTGAAATCATCGACTTTTACCCAGAGAATTTCGAGATTGATCTCAACGGAAAAAAGATGGCCTGGCAAGGTATTGCTTTGCTTCCCTTCATCGAGATGCCACGGCTTTTAGCTGCAGTCCAAACTAAGTACCCGGAGCTTAGTGCGGACGATGCCGCGCGTAATGAAATGGGAAGAGATGTTCTCATCTTCTCGGAAGCTCATGAGAGCTTGTACGACGAGGTTCTGACCAAGTTCTACTCGAAAAAACAAGGGGACTCCAAATTCAAACTGAACCCCAAGAAGAGTGACGGCTTGTCAGGTAAAGTAGAGAAGCAAGATGGGTATGTTCCTCACAGCGAACTAAAGTATCCTCTGGAACGGCATACTATGCCGGATCTAGACTATGACAGATCAGTCAGGTATGTTATCTTTCCTCCCACTCTAATCGCTCGTGTGGCTAACAACAGCAGTGTCTATTACGATATTCCTCAAGTATCTCAAACCCACAAGTCGATGCTTCTGCGTGGAGTTCAGCTGCCAAAACCTGCCCTTACTCAGAGTGACGTCCACGAAATCCGCAACAAGGCCAACCGCGGCGGCAGGAATCATGGCGGTTTCGGACGGGGCCATGACCGAGGTGGCTACAATGGCCCTGGCATGACGCGTGGGTCTCATTCTGGTCGGCCTCAGGGAGGATACGGCAGGTCAAATGGCAATTACCGTTCACAGCCAACTCACGCACCTCCACCACCTGGAGGGCCTGGTTTCGGGATTGGAGTACCGCCACCGCCGCCGCCATCCCAGTACTACAACAACAACCAGCCATACAATAACCGTGGTGGTGGCTATTCGGGCTACAATCAGTACAGGGGCCCGCAGCAACCGCCTCATGGCCCTCCTGGATACCAAGGTCATGGTGGACAGTCTTATGAGAGAGGGCGAGGCTCGGGTGGCTATGGCTCTAGAGGGTATTATCGCGACGGACGATCCTACAGGTAGTCAATATTACGTAGACCATGGGCGTTGGAATGGATATGACAGTATGAATGGTTCACTTAGAGTTAAGGCACCGGAATCGATATGATGGCACGTGGGTGGCTCTAATGCTCTAAAAGAAGATTTTGTGCGAGCATGACGACAGTATGGGTAAAAAGCTCTGCTCCATCAACTAGCCTATAATGTACGGAGCAATGAAGCTCGGATTCTTCTACTTGACAGAGGTGAAATATCTGCCTGTCTTTGGGTACTCGGCTTGGGGAGTGACATAAGAAATGGCCGCTTTCCTTGACTTAAGAGACATTTAGATAATACTCCAAGAAGAATTTATAAACTTATTAAGATAAGTAAGGGTATAGTAATAATTTTCTAAGATTTTACCGTTGTAGTATTATCTTATTCTTATATTTTTATCTATTATTAGTCTTTATGCTGATACAAAGCAGAGACTGGCCTTTTTTTTATGTCATCTCGGGGCTCTGGTACTATAGCCAAGACGATGTCGATAAACATGAGAGTGGCACTGGAATGTTGTATCAGGACTGTATGCGCCCTTTACAGCATCTTCACTTAATGAGCAGTACAGAGAAATTTATCGGTTTCGCGATTGAAGGTACAATCTATTGATGATATAGTTAGTTAGAAGAGCACAACAAATAAAACCACTTCTTGATTATTTCACAACATTTGAGCCCATACCGGTAGTTGATCGTGTCCCGGCCGGCTGCAAACAAGCTCCCCCCACGCGTGCCAGCCTGTGGGACCGTTCGCGGGGTTCCAGTTTGGACCGATCCGACCAAGCGACCCTTGGAAGGACAACACGGAGCCTGAATTCTCACTTTAATCCCTTTCAAACCTGTACTCAATGCTGGCGCAATCATGAATGGCGAAGCAAGCCTCGTCGGCTGTCTAGTCGACAGGCTCGCTACCAGAGTAAGTAGATTGTTGACCCCTAACCAGCTTCTCCTCTATTTTGGCTTAGGTACGGTAGACTGACGTTGGGCACCTCTCAATAGCTCCCCCATCGAGCTGGCAGCAGCAGTCAGAGCCTCCAACAGGACGATATCCTCCACGTCACCAGAGCTACGCTGGTCGATTTAGGAAACACATCTATTTCTACAGTCATCGCATCGCTTCTGGTTCTACTCGAGGACCTTGCGCGCCCGTATGCCGCCGTCGCCGACCATCCCAGCCATATCCTAGCTTCTGAGCTCTACATCATCTCCGTCATCGCAGACTGCTGTTCTTCCCATTGGGCCTCTCTCACACACAATACAGACGCGAAATCAAGTCCCAACCCCCCTCCGCTGGATGAAGTGCTCGTGAGCCGCCTCTTCGACACGTTCAAACACCTTCTTGAACCTATACCCGAGAATTGCAATCTCCCTGCCCAGACGCTCCTCGATCAAGTCTCGACGCGCAATGTCGCAATTCCACGCCCTGAAAGCTCTTCAGTCTCTTCGGAGGCCGATAGCGCCCCTCCAAGCGACGAAAAGTTCGCAGAGACATTATCAGAAATGGATGCGCATGTCAAGACGATAACCGAATATGTCACAACATCCAGCTGGACTGCTGCTTTCGATTACTTGAGGAACGTCATATACACCATTCGAACCAGTATTGTTACTCAGCCAGGCATCGCAACGCCAGGCTCTTTCCATGATGCTGAAAGGGCAGCCCTTGTGGTGCTGCGATTGCTCTCTTTCTTCTGGGTTGATGGCCCCAAACTTGGCCAGATTATACAGGAGATCTGCTCCAGCTTCCTCCACTTCCGGAAGCCTTACCAGAATACGATTGCTGTAGTCTCCCCATTGTTAATCATGAGATGGCTGGACCGATTCCCGCGCGAGTTTGTGCAACTGCATCAACTTCATAAGCGACTCGACGGTGGAGCTGATACACTGTTCGATATGGCTCAAGCCGCGACGGATAATGGGCGCCGAAGAGGTCTCTTCTACCCTCTTCAAACGACATTGTTATTCCTCTTACCGGACGTATTCGAAGTAGCAAGCAATATGCGGGAAGCAAAGAGCAGCAGCATGGTGAAGAAGGTGTCCTTCCTGGATGGACTCAGGAAAGCTTCACGGAATCGTAATGAACAGGCGGCATATTGTCTCGTCTCTTTACTGCGTGCTGCCAGACATTTTGATGTGGAGAGCGATTCGGCTCTCGTCAGCTATGCTCTGGACGTTCAGGATGAAGTCCGGGACGCTGTTTTCCGTCGCACCTCATCGCTGGAACATGGGCTTTTCGATCAAGATATGATGACCGCAGCTTTTGTGAGCTTGACTCATCTCAACCTTGACACGAGTGTCAGCGGCTTTGTTGAAAGTTGTATCGCGCCAAATGCGCCGAACAGCTTCAAGCTAGCAGCTGTTCAAGGGTGCTCATATTTTGCGCAGCAGCCATATGCTTTGAGGTACCACGAGCTCTTCGACACTGCGATACCGTTCATGCAAACGCAACTAGAGGTAAGTTGTGAGAAACGCTATCGTTCATACCGAGCAACTGACCACTTTAGGCCGAGAACGCCAAGGCTGTTGGTGTGACAAGCCGACATGGAAGTGAAAAGACGGAAATGGTCTGTAGCATCCTCCAGTTCCTAGATGCGTCTCCGGCTCGCTTGCTGGATGACCTATCTGCAGACGGCTCAAGCAGTGGCTTCTTCAAATCCTTTCTTCTCTGTGTTTTATCCGAAAACCCGTGTGTACGCAAGCTTGCTACTGGTGTCGCAGATAGACTCTTCAAAGGCCACCTCGAAGCGTACCGGCAGTTCGATACTGGGCACCGTTTTGGGGCAAAGGAACTTCGTGATGACATTTGGAGTCGAAGGTAAGCGAATGATTCATTGTATTAAATCCCACTGCTGACCAATTCGTGAAGCTCAAAAGTGTTACTTACTTTATGCGAGTCTGTTATGTCAAAGAAGGATGATCAGAGTTTGCGCGATCTCCAGGATTATCTAGAAGCACGCTTGTTACTGCTCAAGAACATACCCGTTCGTCATGATACCACAGCCTTTTTGTCCATACCCATAGTTGCTAACATGATGTAGGAATTGGCTAAAGTGCCAGAAGATGCAGCAGATGTAGCGAGTGCCTCTTCAAAGCTCGAGACTACGCTCCTCATCTCGCTCTGTTCTGCTAGCATCACAACCTGTCAGCTCGTGACCTCGTGCACAGGTTTATTCCTCCAAGAGTGCTCGATTGCCGATAAACATGTGGAGTCGGCCAAGACATCTGTCTCAGTACTTCGGAATAGCGACGTTTTTCGCGAGATATCCTCGCCAGCATTTCGATTTACCGGATTAGTGGCATTCCAAAAGCGAGTTAGGGGACTATTGCGTCGCATGCAGTTTCCAACGACTGGCATTTTGAATGCCTGGGAAATGGCATTTGACCGATGGATACACCTTGCAAAGGACGTTTCAACATCTACCATTGAGGTGGTGGATGGAACGGCGCTAGCAGAATGGCGAAACTATTCTGGGTTTCTGGCGTCGCTGGGTGGTATCTGTACCGCTGACCAAGCTATTATTCTAGAGGAGCCAGCTCTTGGTGGTTTAAGATGGATCGATCGTGTCTCTTCTGAACACTCCGAGGAACCCCTTCTTACAAGATATTTGAGGCTCAGTATCCAACTATTGGCTTGTGCTAATGTGAGAGTGCGTGAGGCAATGAGAGATGTACTCGCAAGCGAGGTCTCGCCAGCGCTTTACTACCCCTTATTCCGAGCCTTGGAGTCCGAGCTGGAAGTCCTTTTCACCGGGGCCCTGGCACCTGTTGAAAATGACCAGGACAGTGAAGTGGTCTTTGCTGAGCAAGCAGCCTCTTTGCTTCGGGCTTTAGTGGAGAGGCTCGAAACCCCTTCTGATCTTGGTGCCGCCTCTTCGGTCCACCTGGGAGCCCTTACGCTGAATTTTGCCAAGTTTCTGGATGGCATCACTGATACACCTAATACCTTGAGGGTCAAAATCCGCGTTTGTCACCTATGCGAAGTTGTGACCAAGCGAAAAGAACACCTCAACTTGCGAGACGATGTTCGTATTCGAAACCAATTACTTGAATACATATTTGGTTGGATTGCACGGCCTCGGTCGCCACAACATGGGCCTGGATCCCGACAAGACGACACAGCTCGGGTCCAGAAAGATCTGGATAAGGCTTGTCTCAAATCACTGGCTGATTTAACATTTCGTTTACCACTCCAACCCTCTGATAGCCATACCGATGCCGGAATGAGTGAGATGAAGTCGCAGATGTTCCATACATACTTCAACCGCTTCTTATCATTACTGAACCACGAACCTTCGGAACTGACTCGATCTGATACCACTATGAGTGTTACACTTCGCGAGGAATCTGCATCAAACTCTGACTTGGCCATCACAATCCTATCCAATCTACTCAGCGCTAACATCGACGTTGGTCTCAAGCACTCACTGAATATTGGATACCACGACAACGTTGAGATTCGCACTGCATTCGTCAAAGTTCTCTACAACATTCTCATACAAGGCACCGAGTTCAGTAACCTGACAGATTCGGCTGTTAGCGAAAAATACGAGGAGCTGCTTGAGTTATTGACTAACGACCTCTCGCTCGCTATTTCTATGGCAGTGGCCTGCCCGAGCACCGATGTTGATGAGCTAACCATCTGTCTTCTCACGGTTTTTGAGCAACGGGGGATGATCTTTGAACTCCTCGAGGCACTGATCAAACAGGAGATTGAGGATACAGAGAACGAGGCTGAAATTCTGAGGCGAGGATGTGTGGCAACCAAGATGTTATCAGTCTATGCCAAATGGAAAGGCGCCTCTTATATCCGGACGACTCTTCAAAAGGTTTTGGAACGTCTCATGCTAACATCAAAGGACCTTGACCTTGAACTGGATCCTGCTAGAGTCAGCACAACTGAGGAACTTCAGAAGAATGCCTTGCAGCTTCGAATTGTGGCCAAGGTATTCATTGATGATATCTGTGCCTCTTCTTCCAATATCCCACCGGCATTTCGTAAGATTTGCCACATCATATCTAATGCAGTTATGCCAAGATTTCCTGATGCCAAATACACGGCTGTGGGAGCCTTCATCTTTCTTCGGTTCTTTTGCCCGGCTATTGTAGCCCCGGAAGCTGAAGGCCTTGTATCAACGGCACCGTCCAAAGAAATGCGGCGTGGTCTCCTTCTTATTGCCAAAGTCATCCAAAACCTCGCCAACAATGTGCTGTTTGGGGCAAAAGAGCCCTACATGTTTCCGCTCAATGACTTTCTCACTCAAAATATCTATCATGTCACAACCTTTCTTCGCGAAATTTCGGTCCCTCCCAACCAGCTAGACGTGCAAAGTACCACCGAATCTTTTGATTTTGGCTCTTGCGTGGCGCTTCACCGCTTCCTCTACGATCACTGGGACCATGTACGGCAGACCCTTATGGCGCGTGAGAGAAAAGATCACGGAAGAGTATCAGGAGAAGTTGTCCGAGGTCGGTCTCCAGTCCTGGAGCCGCTGAGAAACCTGATTGCGAATCTTGGACCACCGCCACTTGCTGTCTCGTGGAACAGACCTCAAGTTTCATCAAATAGCCCGCCCATGTACTCTCGGTTTCAGAATTTCATGCTTCGAAATGCCTTTCGAAGTACTGAATCATTCTTGACAGCGCGAGCTGTTTATGATGGAGGTGAAAGCAAGGTAAGACTTTCATACAATTGCCCTATATGTTGCTGACTGTTTTCAGGATGGTCTGTCAATAATTTGTGTGATTCTTCGACACATTGAGACCGAGAGTATTGACTACGACACGTTGATTTATTGCTATCTCAAGATTGCTAGTCGTTTATGGCATCGGCCATTCGGACTTTTGATCGATGCGACTTGTTACAATGGTCGCAATGAGCCTCAGGATGACTTATTCAAGAAACTAGAGCTCCTTACACCATCAGAGCTATCACAGAACCTCACTCGTATATATGTCTACAACATGAACAGTGCATTCAAGTGCGTTGCCCCTGTTAATGGCTATTGGCAGCCCTGGACTAACAGCAGCGATAGGCGATGTTTCCGACGTTTGTTGAGGGTATGCACCAAGAATGACAATGGGGTTTTTAACCCCAAGAATGTCGATTACCACTTGATAGGAAGCCTCCAGGATTTACAAGCGCATTTTCACCTCAGCCAACTTCACTTGCCGAAAGAAACAATCAGTGTCGTAACCGATACTCGCTACGTCTTCCAACCCATTACCCGTCTTTCAAAATCGAAGGGCAAGATTGAGGTCATCATTAAGGTCGGCAGTCAGTTTGTGCAAGTCACAACCACCAAAAAGCAAGAGATATTTGTTGGGTTTCGTATGGGCACAACTGTGAATGACATTTTCCGTTTGGGTGAAGTTGACGAAGCACCAACCTCCATACAAACGGAAGATGACTCGGCTTTCGGTCTACGAGCTGATAACGGAAAGATTGTGATGTATTTCACAAGCCCTAAAAAGTCTGATGTCCTTCAAACAATCCGGGGCGCCAAAGCCAAGCACGGCAAGGACAACAGGGCTCATAAATCGGTCGAGCGCCTCATTCGGCCACAGGATGTGCCGGGCACCTTGTTAAATCTTTCACTTGCCAATCTGTCGAGTCACGATCACATCTTGAGGCTATCTTCATACAACCTGCTTGGAGCACTTTGCAGGGCTTTCAAATTTAGCTCTGCTTCAAGGATCGTCTGCACTAAAGGTTAGTTAAAGCATATGGTCCAACCTCAGTACTAGTCGCTTATATGTGCTATTAGATGTGTCAGTTCCTCTGGACCCAACTCGCTTTGTGGTGGACATCAGTAAGGAGTTGGCATTGAGCGAACCCCAGCTGACATCGGACTTCTTAACTGAATTCTTTGTTGGATGGGAGAGTTTTCCCGACGAGCAGAAGCCTCTAAGCCTTGCCTACATGGCTCCTTGGCTACCTGGACTGCGGACCAACATCCTGACTAACGAGCTGGATGGCGAGAAAGGGAGAGAAAGGGTCGCAATCCTGTTTCGAAAACTTATCGATGTGACCGTTCAAGACCATGCGCTAACTTTTGCCCTTGAGCAATCAGTCTGGCCCAGGATTGTCCAAGACGAGATTCTGCTCGAAATATTCCTAGACGAGCTATTGAAGTCGGCAATGAGTTACAGTGCGCATGACGAGTCCTTGGAGGTCATTGCGTCTATTGTAGTAGGTATCGGAACAGTCACATTGCGCGGCAAAATCCTTTCCCGGCTTCGCAAGGCCCTCAACCGGTCCTCACTTCGGCCAACAAAGTACTTGCCTGATAATGCCGTGTGGGCTGAGATATGCATCCTGCTTCGGTTTTGCCTTGCTTTATCATTCGACAATGGGGTGCAATCTCAGCTATTTCTGCCCGAAATCTTTCACATCGTAACAATGCTTGCCAACACCGGCACTCAGGAGGTTCGGCTTCTTGTCTATCGGTTGTTGGTGAACTCGGTTCACGCTGTATGTACATCCTACAACCTTGATGATGCTAGATCGAGCAAACTGCGAGCAAGTCTAGATTTTCTCTGCGATCCCCGTAGCGATATCTTTACTGCACCTCCCACCTTTCCTCGCGACGGAGCTTCAGTATCGACCTCGCAAGAAGCAGGCCCTGCACTCACAGCCACCGAGAATCTTGCATCTGCCCTGTTTGAAATTTGCTCTGTTGCTGCTCCAACAATCGACCTCGCTAATACATGGCGGTCAAGGTGGATGAGTCTCGTGGCAAGCACAGCTTTTCAAAACAATCCTGCTATTCAGCCACGGGCGTTTGCGGTTATGGGTTGCTTAGCTCGAGAAGAGGTTGATGACGACTTGCTCTATCAAGTGCTTGTGGCTCTACGCAACAGTGTCAACCGTTTTGGCGAGGACCATAATAGCGAAATGTTAGTCTCCATCGTGACGTCGCTGTCCAAGATGATGGCCAAGCTTCCATCTGCTTCACGTTACGGGCTGCAATTGTTCTGGTTGGCCATGTCGTTAGTTCGATTGGTACCTGCGACTCTCTTCAACTGCACTGCCCAATTTCTTGAAGCGGTGCTGGCCAACATCAGTACCGGGGAAGAATTCCGAGGGAATAATATGGTACCTTTGCTTCTTCAAGGTAGAGCACCGCTAGACGAAGCTGCCTTACCTCTTGAAGAGGTATACGGTATTCAGTTCGACCAAGATACTTTTCATCTTGCCGTTTGTGCCTGTTTGGCACGCGGCTTGACAGACACTATGACGCGCCAAACAACCATGAGAGTTCTGTCTTCATTTCTAGACATGTCTACAAATATAGAAGGTAGGGAAAAGCCAGACGTGACACAAAATTCCCCTTACCTATACCTTCTGGTAGCTCGGGCTGTCGGACACAACGAGCTCAAAGACAGCCTTTGGTCTGCTGGTATCAACGCTGACGATATTGGCCCTGCCATTGCCACCCGAGGGCTACCCGATGTTGGTACAATGCCAGATAACATGTTGTTACTAATCACCGCAATTGAACTTGTCGATTTCCAGTATGTCGAAGACTCAGTACAGACGCGGAGCCTCGAATGGCTCAGTAAGCTGGCTACTGAACGGCCTACTGTGGTAGAGCATCTGTAAGTTCGCCGGATGGCCCAAGTAACAAGGTCGATTTCGCTGACACTGAACAACTAGATGCGGAGCTATACGATCATTGTTGGATGACACCTTACTACACAGCCAGAATTCAATAACGTTGAGAGCGGCGCATGCCTTGTTGCGCACCTTGTCGTCGAACCAGCAGTTCTCTAGGGCTGTAGGCACAATGTCCACGCTGACTGAAATCCTTGATTTAATGGGCTTTGGAGGCCTATGGCGGTCATGTTCGTTTGGCTCAATGGAGGAAGTAAATCATGACTACCTTGAACTGACCGAAAGACTAATTGAGGTATGTAAAGAGAGGAGATAATTAATAAGGATAAATTAACTAACTTTATTATAGTTAATTATTATTTAGTAAATATAAAGATATTTATGTATATATATTATC